>MU378266.1:0-65325 GCA_022495175.1 Hypoxylon argillaceum | reverse complement strand
CCCGCGGCGCGCCGGGCCCGGCCGGCCCCGCGCCCCCCCCCCCCCCTCCTAGTGTCAGATTTGGTGCATGTGCTCTGTTGTTGTATTAGTAACTAGCTTTAATCTGAGGGAATTATCTAACAAGCTCCTTTTAGTGCGCTGTACAAACTATTTAATACTAGCTATACCACTTATATAATCAATATGTACTTTTTATATATAAACTTTAAGCTTATTAAAAAAGGCTTAAATTTAATATATTTTTTTAAAAATAAATACTTTAGTACTTTTTTTTATACTATATAGTTGTTTTAATAATTAATAATTAGTATATATATATATATATAATAAATAATAAAGCTTTATAGTATATAACATAAAGCTTAAAATATATTGTTAAATATGTTGTAATAAATAAATACTTTATATTATATAAATATATTGTTAAATAAATCGGCGCACTATTATCTAGTTATTAAATAGTATATAATGTAATTAAATGTAATTGTAATTAAATTTATTAAAAATTTTTAGCTTGCTTTTTTTTTTTTTTTTTTTTTTTTTTTTTTTTTTTGTTTTTTATAATTAGTTTAATATATATATTTTTATATTTGAGTTATATACTTGTTACAATTAAATAAAAAAATTATTTACTAACTAATTTATAAATTTTTTAAACAATTATTTATTTTTAATAAATATAGCAAGTTTAAAGCTTATATATAATAATTAAATAGTTTGTTAACTTAGTAAAAACTATTAAATTATAGCTTTTTTTTACTGCTGCTTTTTATAAGTAATTTAATTGTATATTTTAAAAGTATTGCTAATATGTATATAGTTTGTTTGATTTGATTTTTTTTTTTTCGAAAAAAAGCAAAAATAAGCTCTTTTGCTTTTTTATAAAAAAAAAAAAAAAAAAAGAAAAAACTTTTCGCTATTGCTTCTTTTGCTTTTTTTATATTTTAATGTTTGTAATAATATATATGCTTTTGTTTGCATTTATTATATTTTGTTATTAAGTTTATATAGTAATAAATATATTTTTATTTATATTTGTTACATTTTATTAACAAGTTTATTTGTTTGCTTTTTTTACTATTACTTTTAGTTTTAATAAATTAACAGTAAATATATTAAACATTTATAAATGCTTTAATAAAAATATAATACTAGTTATATTAGTTTTTTTTTTAAAACTATTAAAACATTTATAAGCTACTTATATATTTATACTTTTTTTTGTAACATTTACTACATTTGTTTTTTATAAGTTTATATATTTATTATATATTAATTAGTAGCATTTTTGCAGCAATTTAATATAATTTTTTAAAAAAACTTATAAAACTTTTTGTTTATAGTATGTTTGTAGTACTTTATAAAGTTATTTAAACAAAGTTTATTAAAAAACTATAAGCTGTAATAGCTGTTATATATGCTGTTTTAACAGTTATATATATAAAACTATATAAATAGCTTGTTTTTTTGTTAATAAATATTAATTAATTAATTAATTTAAGCTTGCTAATATTTATTAAACTTTTTATATTTTATACAATATTTTTGTTAATAATATTTTTGTTGTTAAATTTATTACTTTTTGTACTATTATTTGTATTTTTTTGAACTTATTAAAAGTTAGTATAAAGTGTAAAAAAAAAGAAAAAAAAAATAACAACAAAAATACAAAAAAAGAAAAAAAAAAAAAGAACAGCTAGTTGAAATTTTTAAATTGAGCTTGAGCTATTGCAGTAATAAAATCGTTTGTATTTAAAAAAAGTGCTTTTTTAAACGTTTTTTTTTTTTTTTTAAATATATATAGCTTAATAAACTTTAAATTATATTACTTTTACTTTTTTCGTTTTTATTTAATTAGTTTGTTTTAAATAACTGTTAGTTATAACTATTTATTTTTTAACTATTTTGTTAATTTTTTGCTTATTAGCTAGTTTTTGAGCTAGTTAGTAGTAGTTAAAACGTTTGTTAATAATTTAAACTGTTGAAAAAGTATAACTAGTTTTAACTGTGTTAGAAATATAAGCTATTTTTATAATACAAAAGTTTTAGTAAGCTTATTAACAATTATTTCATTAATAAGTATATATTTTATTATAAAGCTTTTATACTCGATTTTTTAATGTAGCTAATAGTTGTATATATTTATATGTTTTAACTTAATATATAAAACTGCTATTTTTTTAATAACTAGCTTTATAGTTTGTTAATTATTGTATTAAATATATATATATTAACTATTGAAGCTAATATTAAGCTTGTTAATTAGCTAGTTAATATATATAGCTTTTTTAGCTGTTTATATAAGTATAAAAAGTTTAGCTTCAGTAGTAAATGTAGTAATTGTATTTTGTTTATTAGCTTTTTATTTTATAATATTATTAAAAAGCTTTATAATATAAGTTTAAAAGCTTTTTTAGTTAAAAGTATTATTGCTAAATAAAACATTACTAGCTATTACAAAGTTATTTTTATTTTTAAATTGTAAAATGTGTAACTAAATATTTAATAAATAAAATAAAAGCTTATTAGCTGCTTTGTAGTATTTAAGTAATAAATTATAGTTAAAACAAATTAATTGTAAAGCTTTAAACGCTATATTAAAGCGTGTGATTATTATAGTATATAATATAGATTTTATTTTTTGCTGAAATAAATAAATGTTAACTAAAGTTGTAATTTTTTTATAAAAGAAAAGCTCGCTAGTTTTTATTAAAGTATTTATATAAGTATTAAATGTTAAGCTTTTTAACTTAGCGATTTTTTTAATATAAAAAGCTTAAAAAAGTTATAAAAAGTTTTTTTGCTTGTTTTTTATAATTTTTATTTCTAAGAACTATTATAGATCGTTTTTTTTTATAAAGTTATATTTAATTTTTAAAGCTTTGATTGCTTTGTTAGTTATTTTTTAGCTTTTTTTTTTATAAGTTATTACTATATTGTTAATATAAACAAATAATAACACTTTATTTTTTAAAAAATAGCAAAGTTTATAAAGTATAAAAATAAATCTTATTTTATAAAATAATTTAATAAGCTTTTTTTGCTATAACAAAAAAAACTTTTGTAACTTATATAAAGTTCGTTATAGTTGAACTATTGTTTTAAACTTTTAATAGTTTAACAATATATATATATAAACTTTTTTAATTAATTTAGTATTAACAAATATATTTATAACATTATATTATTTAAGTTTTAAATTAAATTTAGTAGTAATAGCTATTAGTGTTTTAAACGATTTTTTTATTAATATATTAGTATAAGTGTTTTTTTTGCTGTAGTTAAATTGTTGATTTTTTTGTACTATTAAATAAGCTTTATATTTGTTATAATAGCTGTATTTATTGAACTTATATATATATACTTATATATAATCAAATGTTAAGCTTTTTTATAAAAAGCTTTTTGAAATTTTTTTTTAAATGTTTATTTTAGTATAGTTTTATAAATATATATATTTAGTTTTACAAAAGTAATTTTTTAATAAATAATTGACAAGTTTGTTATACTATTTTAGTAAAAAAAGTAAGTTTTAGCAATAAATTTTTATTTTTTAAAATAGCAGTTTTTAAAAGTAAACTTTTTAGCAGCAGTTATACAGCTTAAAAGCTTTTTTTTTTTTTTAAGCAGTTTTATCAATATTTAATACTTGTAATATTTTGTTATAAAAAGTACTAATTAATTTATTTTTAGTATTTAATACTTAAAATTAGCTGTTTAAATATATACAAGCTTTTAAAAAGTTTATAACTTGTTTAAAGGCTTTTTTTTTGTAAGCTTTTTTAAAAGCTAATTTTTTTTTATTAATAGAACTTTTTATAGTATTAAATATTTATAATAAGTTATTATAACTATATGCAGCATTTTTTAATAAACAAATTTGCTGTATTTTTGTTATTAATTCGTTGTTAATATATAATACGCTATAAAATTTTATTAAATAAAAGTAAATAGTTTATTTGTTTTATAATAAATTAAGAAGTAATATTTTGATTTAAGTTTGTAGTTTATTTTTAATATATTCGTTTTTTAAATGAAAATTAAAATTGTTAAGTTAAAAAATTATTAAATTTAACAGTACAGCAAAAAAAAATTTAAAAAATGTTAAAAGTTTTAGTTTAAATTTAGTACTTATATATAAATATATTTCTTTTAAAAGATTTTTTAAAACATTGTTTATAAGCTTGTTTTTTTTTTGTTTTATAGCATTAAAATTTTTTAACGTGTTTTTTAGTAGCATATTAAAAAGCTTATTATTTTTTAAATAGTTTTTTATATATTTGTTTAGTTTAAAAGCGTTTTTATATGTAATTTTTTTAATTAATAATTTATAAGCTTCTAAAAAAACTTTAAAAAATTTGTTTTTAAACTTGTTTAAGTTTTTATTAAAAAATTTATTTTTGTTAAAAGTTATATTTTTTATAACAATTATTTTATTTTTTTGCAGTAATTATATACAGTAAGTATTAATAAACTAGTAATTTATTAAATAGTTTATTTAAGCTTTAAAATCGAACTTTTAATATTTGTGCTTTTTTTGTTTAGTTTGTTAAGTTATAACAAACGTTATATAGTTAAAAACTTTTAAATAAATAAATAATAAGCTTTTTTTATAGTTTATTATACTTTATAAGTTATTAAAATAAAAATAGAACTTTTTATAAAAAGCTTATTAATAGTTAATTTGTTTAAATGTTTAATTATATAAATAAATCATTATATAAACTATTTTAGTTTATAAAAAAAAAAAAAGCTTGTAATTGTTATATATAAAGCTTGCTTTCAATTTAATAATAGCTTTTACTTTTTTAGTTTTGCTGTTAAAATTTTAAGTATGCAGTAGCAAAATTTCAAAAGTAATGCTATATTTTTTAATAATTAATTTATTAAAGTAAGTAGTTTTTTATTTTGAACTAGCAAGCTTATTATTACATTTAATAGTTTTTACTTTAGTATTAAAGTAATAATTTATATACTTGATATAATTTTTAAAAACTGCTTGTATAATATTAGCAAGTTTATTATTTATATAATAGTTTTATATATAGTTTAAATAACAGTTAATTATTAGTATTATTTTTTAAAAGTATTTTTTTTAATTAAGTTTATTGTATTTATAAAAATCGATAGCTAAGTGTATATTTGCTTTTGTAATTTTTGAACAAGCTTTTTGTACTATTTTATAGTATACTTTTGTTTTATTGCAAATTATACAATCAATAGTACAGATTTCGTTGTTAAAACGTGGTATAATCGCTACTTTTTTAGTATAAATTAATAATTGTTTTAACAATTTAAAACTTAAATGTTTAAGCTACTAGTATTAATAATATAAGTTTGTTTTAACTTTTAACTTTTTTATATAAAAATTTAACAAGTTTTTTTGTATATAAAAAATATATGTTGTAAGTTGTATTAAAAAATATTTTATTATATATTAGTTATATATATATATTAAAAAGTACAGAAGCGCTTTTTAGTAATATTTTAAAAGATTAGACTTAGGTTTATTTTTTTAATAAATTTTTATATAGTTTAAAGTTTATAGTAATATTAAATTTGTAGCTATTTTTAAACAATAAGCTATGTTATATAGCTTATATATAACGTATTTTTTTGAGCTATAAATTTTTATATCGATTTTTTTATAGCTATATATATAAATTGTACTATTTTTTGCTATTACTATATTTTTAAAGTTAACTTTTTTTAAGTTTAAAAAGTAGTTTAATATATTAAAAATATATAAAAAAGCTTTTAAATTTATTATAGCTAAGTTTTTTAATAAATAAGTTAATAAGCTTTTTTTTTATAAACTAAAAACATTTTTAATTCGAGCTATTAAAAGTTTTAAAAGTTAATTTTTTTTTTTTGCAGTTTTAAGCTCGTTTTTTTTAAGCTTTTTTTTTTTGCACTGTTGTTTCGTACATTTTACTGTTTGTTTTATAGCTTCGTTAATATTTAGTTGCAGTTTAGCAATTTTTTTAATAGTTGTATTTAAAATTTAATTATTAAGCTTATTTTTAAAAAACATAAACTAATATTTAGTTATTAAATAATACTTATAATATATTATATAGTTAATAATATTAGGATTTTTTTTTTTGTTTTTTATACAAGTGTTTATTTTAAAGCGCTTGCAGAAGTTATTTTGCAAGCTTTTTTGAATATTTTTTTGTTGCTTGCTTTATTTAAAGTTGCTACAGCATTTTTGCTTTTTTTTTTTTTAGCAAAACTATTTTTAACAATTTTGTTGCTTTTAGTTAATAAGTTTGTTTTTATTTTGTTTTTTTTAAAATGTAAAAAATGCTTTTTTTTTTATAAGCTTTTTACTAGTTTTTATAACATTTAAAACTACTGTTTTATAGTATAGCTTAAAAGCTATAGTATAATAGTTTAATATATTACTAATAATTTTAGTGCTATAAGTATTTTAAAATCTAGCGGTTTAAGCAGAGTAAATAGTTTGAAAAACTTTTTTAAAATTAGTAATAAGTTTAAAAAGTTCAGTAATATTAGTATTTTTAGCGTTTATTTTAGTAATTTTATTTAACTATTTATTAGTTTATTTAACAAAGTTTTTAATAAGCTTTATTGTTATTAAATATATAAAGTTTTTATATTTTTGTTTATATTTGAACTTAAAAACTTGTTATATTATTGTATTAAGTTTTTTTAGTTTATTGTATTATTTATTAATTATTTTGTTTGTTTTTATATATGTTAGTTTATAGTTAAAATATATTGTTTTATATATTTATTTAGTAAGTTTAGTAAGTTTTATTTAATAAATGTTATAGTGCTTTATTGTTATATTGTAGCTTTGTTTAACAACTAAATAAAGTGTTCGCTAAGAAGTAGTAAGCTTAATAATCGATATATTAAAAAAGTTGGCGTTTATATTTGCAAATTTTGCTATTGCTAATATATTTAGCTACTTTAGCTAAAAAGCTTATATAGGTTTAAAAACTAAATAAGTTTATAAATTTTTACTTTAGGTTTTTGTAATAAAGTTTTTTTTTTATAAGTAGAAGTTATTAAAAAAGTAAAAAGTAATTGCAGTAAAAGTTGCTATTTTAACAATTTTGTTAGTTATATATATATAGTTTATTTTTTAATAAAATATAAAAATTAATAAAACTTTTAATTGTTAAATTTAATGCATATGTTTTGTTGTTATATTAGTAACTAGCTTTAATCTAAAGAAATTATTTAACAAGCTTTTTTTAGTGCGCTATATAGACTATTTAATATTAGCTACATTACTTATGTAATTAATACGCGCTTTTTATGCATGAGCTTTAGGCTTGTTAGGAGAGGCTTAAATCTAACACCTGTACCACGACCACCGCCTCTAATACTAGAAAAACTAGTGCAATTGTTATACAGTCCGAAACTTTAGCAGCAAGTTTCGCACCTGTTGCAAACTGTTGCAAACTATTATAAACTGTTGTATTACTATTGTACTATAATATTTATAATAGTTGTAATAATAAAATATATTGTAAATATATTATAATATAAACATAGTTTCTGTTTAAACATAGTTTTTATTTTAACATATAGTTAAATTAAAAAAGTACACTTAAATAATAAACAATTTATATATAAAAACTTTGTAGCAATAATATTTGGCTGTAATTATTTGTTAACACTTGTTATACTTGCTGCAAGCTTTACTTTTTTAGATAACTTTGCTGCAACTTTTACAAAAACCCCCCCCGGGGCGCTAAAGTACCTACTGGCTTTTCACTTTTTAAGAACTGGTGTTAAAAAGGCACCTAAAAGGTATTGTTAAATTTAAGCCCTGTGCCCTACGTGCTTTAGAATTAATATAAGAGCTTAAAAATTACTTATAAAGTGCTTGCTTATGTGTTTACTTAGTTATATAAATAATAGCTTAAAGTAGCTAATGCAGTAGTTAAAATTAGCTATATAAAAAAAATCTATTAACTAAATGCTTTATATATATATTTAACTAATACAACAACAATATTAAAGCTTTATATTTAATATTAAAGCGTTTTATTTATTATTAAAAAGATTATTTGCAAATATAACAAATTTAACAATTAAAAGTTTTAATCAATTTTTATATTTTATTGTAAATTTTATAAGCTTGTTATATATACTTTTAGAAATTTTTACATTTTGATTTTTTATATTTACAATTTATTACTTATATTTGCAAGCTTTAAACTGCAAGTTTTTAAAATTTTACATTTTTAAACTTATGTTTTTAAATTTATTATTTCGATTTTTTAACTGTAAATTATTAAACTTGTTATAATAACAATTTTTATTACTATTATTTTTAACTTTTTTAACAATTTTTTTATATAAAAAGAAAATTTTATAGTAATAATTTATAGCTGCAATTTATAAGTTTATATAAATTTTAATAATAATAAACGATTTTTTTAGCTTATTAAATTTAGTTTTTTTTAAATAACTAACTTTTAAATAAGCTTAAATATTTTTAAAGACTTTTTTACAACTATAATTTTTAATTTTATTACTGCTAATAAAAATTTATATTTTTAAGCTATTTAAAGTTATAATTAAGTTTTTAAACAATATAACAAACATTTTATTAAAGCTAAAAAGTTTTTTAAATAAATGTATAAATCGATTAAGTTTAACTATTAATTAACTTATATAAAAACTAATAATATAATTAATTAATAATATTTAAATTTAAAAAAGTTTAATATTATTTTATAACTAGCTTTTAAATTTAAATATATAACAAAATATAAAGCGTTTATTAATGCTATAAAAATTAAATTTATTTTAAACTTTATTAAATAAATTAAAAATTAGTTATATAAGCTAAATTATATAACTAAAAAAAAAAAACAATAAAATCGTTTAAACTAATTACTAACTTAAATTAAACTTTTTAATACATGTTTTATTTTTTTTAAAATGCTGCTTTTAAAAGTAACAATAGCAAAACTATTATAAGCAGCTTATTTACTTATTAAATAATTGTTTTAAGTTTAAAACTAAAAGTTGTTAATATAAGCAGTAATAATATATAAAAAAAAAGCTCTTTTATAAAACTTATAAAAAAAAACAATTTAAAATTTTTAAAAAGTTTTTATATTTAAAAAACTATATAAACAAACGAGCTTTTTATTAGTTTAAAAAAAGCTTTTAACGAAAATAAAAAAATGAACTATATTAACAAGTTTTTTAAACGTTTTAAAATTAATACAGTTTTAAGCAGTAAAAAAAAAAAGCAGTTTTAAATAACAATTATTTTATTAGTAACAAAAGCGTTTACTAAACACTTTTTTTAAAAAAGTAGCGATTTAGTTAATTAAAAAAGTAGCGATTTAATTACTTAAAAAAGTAGCGCTTTAGCTATTTAAAAAAATAGTACTAAAGCAATAATAAACTTTTTTTTTTGTACTAACAAAATTTATAAATAGTTAATACTATAATAAAAATTATATAAAAAAAAAAACTTTTAAGTAAATTTTTAAACGTTTACTATATATATATATTTATAACATTTTATTGTTAATATAAAAATATAGCTAAAAGTTTTACTAATAAAAAAAAAAAGTTTTTATAACGTTTTATTTTTTTTATAATTTATTACTAATAGTAAATATAATAAAAAGCTTTGTTTAAAAAATTATAAAAACATTTGTAAAAAATAAAAAAAAAAGCTTTTTTAAAGCTTATTAATTATTATTTGCATGTTTAATTTATTTAACTTGCAATTTAAAATAGAAATAATTTTGTAAAAACAAACAAGCTTTTTTAAAAAAAATAAGCTTTTTTAAAAAAAATAAGCTTTTTAAAAAGAAATGAAAAAATTGCTACAGCGATTTACAAACAACTAATTGTTTCAAAAATAAACGAACTTTTTAAAAAAAAATAAGCTTTTTTAAAAAAAAATAAAAAAATTGCTTAAGCGATTTATAACTTATAACTTAGCTACTTTTTTACAATTTTTTTAATTATTTTAAATATGTTTTTATTTTAAGCTTTAAATTTAAACTATAGTATAAAAAATGTTATTAAAAATAGCTTTTTTAAAAAAATATGTTAAATTTAAGCTTTATACTTTATATGTTTTAAAATTAATATAAAAGTTTAAAAATTACTTATAAAGTATTCGTTTATACATTTATTTAATTATATAAATAGTAGCTTAAAATAGCTAGTACAATAGTTAAAATTGGCTATATAGAAAGAATTTGTTAATTAAATGTTTTATATATATACTTAACTAATACAACAATAATATTGAAGTTTTACACCTAATATTGAAGCGTTCTATCTATTATTGAAGAGATCACCTGCAAATGCGACAAATCTAACAGGTATCGCTATTACCTGTTCGGTTTAAAAAAAAAAACTAGCGTACTAAGTACAAGGTAATAGGCTACCCCTTTGAAGGCCGTTAGCACACCGTGACTTATATAAGGCCCAGCTTTATTTACTTACACCCA
Source organism: Hypoxylon argillaceum (assembly GCA_022495175.1). Classification (NCBI taxonomy): domain Eukaryota; kingdom Fungi; phylum Ascomycota; class Sordariomycetes; order Xylariales; family Hypoxylaceae; genus Hypoxylon; species Hypoxylon argillaceum. Next base: position 54,856 of record MU378266.1, on the reverse strand, counting down.
ATAACAATATTAAACTCACGATGCGGCAGGGGCCTTCAATTACATAGGTAGGGCTTTAGCTTATAAAGTTACGTCATGCACAACCGAATATATAATATGCTGCTAAACGCTCGCGATCTATATGCTTAAACAATGTAGCTGATTTAAGCAGGGCGGATGTGGAACTAGATAACAGGGGGCGGAAAAAGTCACTGTGCCAAAGCGGCATTCAAAGAGATAAATGCTTAACCTAGGTATCACGACATGATGCAGTTATAGGTATGGGTACCGGGGATCCTAGGTAGCTACCTACCTAGTAAGCGAGTTTCATAAGCTGAACTACCTACCTACCGGGTGGTAAAGGTAATAATCTGATTAATAGACCTAGAAAATAAATATAGATAAGTACCTAGTTATAAGATATTTACTTATACACTCACTACCTACGAAATCACATACGGAGTAGAATCGTTCAGTGCTGTACTGCATCTCCATTAGCCGATGTTATTTCGGGTCGAGATACCGAGATGGCGGGGTGACCCGTTTATCGGCGCGACAAAGGTAGAATGAGGCCTATCTGGGTAGGTACAGAGTAGGTAGGTAATATACATGTAGAGATACAGACTACCTACAAACCCTCACTTAAGCCTATACTGTACTGTCAATACTGTAGAAATATAACCAAGACGCGGATAAATATCCAAATATACACTGGGCGTACTCAGCTTGTATGACACGATGGCAGTCCCTTTAGCGAGGATCGGTGTGCTCTCCATCGGAGACATGGGCATGGGCATCGCCAAACTGCTCATCGCGAACGGATTCTCCGTCGCGACGAACTGCAAAGGCCGCAGGTCCGCCCGCCCAACGCCATCCGCACCTCTGTTTTGCCCGAATGACCTATGTTGACGAGCCCGCAGCAACGACACCTTGGAGCGCGCCAAGAACGCCAACGTCGACATCTACAAGTCGGACGAGCAGCTCGCCGCGGCCTGCGACGTCATCCTCTCCGTCGTGCCGCCGAGGGACGCCGCCGCCACCGCGCAGCGCATCGTCGACGCCGTGACCGGGCCCTTCCGGCGCGGCGGCGATGGCGGCGGCGGCGAGGAGAAGCCGCTGTACTTCGCGGACCTCAACGCCGTGGCGCCGTCGACCACCAAGTCTATCGCAGCCCTCTTCGAGCCGACCCGGGGCACCGTGCGCTTCATCGACGGTGCCATCATCGGCAATCCACCCGCACCCGCACCCGCGCCCGGCGCCGGTGCTGAGTGGAAGGTGCCCAGCATCCCCGTCTCGGGCCCGTACAAGATCGCCGAGATCCCCGGCTACGGCCCTCGGCTCGCGGCCACGCTCAACGTGCGGCACGTCTCCGACGAGATCGGCGTGGCCTCGGGCCTCAAGATGTGCTTCGCGAGCCTGACCAAGGGCTTCACGTCGCTCGCAATCCAGTCCTTCACGACGGCCAAGCGCCTCGGCGTGCTCGACGAGCTGTGCGGCGAGCTGGAGGCCCGCGCCCCCGGGCACTGGAAGGCCGCCGAGCGCGGCGTTGTCGGCATGGCGCCCAAGGCGTACCGCTGGGTCCGCGAGATGGAGGAGATTGCCGTGACTTTCGACGAGGAGGGCGGCTTCCCGCCGGACCTATTTAGGGGCGTCGCTGACGTCTACCGCGCCGTCGCTGAGGACTCCGTGCTCGGCGACGAGAAGGTGGGGAAGAGGAAAAGAGGCCTAGACGTCCATGATATGGCTGCGGCTATGGCAGAAGGTTTGGAGAATAAGAGGAAAAAGAATGACTAGGGTCTAGGTGCTGTTAAATGATAAGACCTTAGACTCTTTTATTGATGTCCGTCTCGCGTTTCAGTAGAAGCATCGCATTTGCGATAAATGAGCTCATTCATAAATCGTGGCTACAGTTGCACAGGGTATTAGAAAATATATGTTGCCTCGACTCTTTTCTTTTCTTCCCGAGTTTTGCATCCGAGATGCCAAGTTCTCTCGTGAACTCGCAGCATTCAGTTATATGTATATGCATATTAGGTCAGGCTCGGCCTAAAGCATTCCATATGTTTCCAACGAAACTTGGCTTGATTAAATACGAGATCTAATTGAAACGTTTATAGAGTTTCATATTCTGCACCGATAGGTATCCTTAGTGTAGTATATTATCGAATGTATGCCCTTGAGTAAAGTACACGCCAGGCGCCAACCTTTCGTAGAAAGACTGTCAGTCCTAATTAACTCGAACCAGGGTCTCAAAGGCCTAAGAGCTATGGGGTTAACTTCGTTAACGCTAACCTTCTCTTTTCGAAACATAGGATAGAGGAGCCTGGCAACGCCTGAACCATCTGGGTAAGGTGAAATAAAACAATATTAGACAGCTAAATGAAATCAGAGAAGCCAAGTTATTCCATGTCATCAATAAATAACAGTTTCAAAAAGCACATGATACGCTGAAAGGGGGGACTGAATTTAAGTGCCCAAGCCAATTTCTAGGTAAGAGATACTCTAAAAAGGAATGTTATGCTTAGGTTAGAATAGAAAGCAATGAATACTAAGGCCGGTAGAAATTTGGGTGTAGTAGAACTACCTGGATAGTATTATGACCTGACCCAAAATGAGACCATTGAGCCTTGGCATTTGTTCTGTCTTGAGAGTAGTGATCTCTGTCTGTGGCAGCCGTTATACATGAACCTTAAACCGCATTTCGCTACTATACTGATATTCCCATTTGAGTGTACTTCACTCAATCATGTCAACATCGTCTACAGCTTGAGCTTTAGACTGGTCCTCGTTCGCACCAGTCGTTGCTGCGTTTCCACCCGTATTTTTGCTACTTTTCTCGAAGTAGTCTTCCATTTCAGCATCCAGTTCTTCCTGGGTCTTCTTAGGTCGACCCTCTCGTGCTGCAGGCCGTCCTGTATTCTCTCCTCCGTTCTCGCGCCGGGCTCCGGCTCGTCTACCACGACGCCGAGATTTGGGACTATGGGAACGTCTTCCACCCTCAGGGACATAGCGGTCGATCCCTCGATCGTTGGGTGATAGTGATCGCGGTCGAGTAATACGTTCTGCGAGGGGTCTCCCGGGCATCTGTGCCGTGTCGAAGGGGTTGCGTCTTGGGGCGGAAGACACGATGGTCATATGAATCGGTTGGCCTTAAAAAGGAATATGTTAATGAAAATTATCATGCAAGGCGTAAGTTGCTTACCTTTAGCATTCGCGCCATTAAATTCTCGCATGGCGTCCATCGCATCATCACGGCTCTCGTACGTCACAAATGCAACTCCCTCTGAGCGTCCAGCTCTATCATATAAGAGTTCAAGTTTCGCAACAGGACCGATCTTGCTGAAAAGTCCCTAGTGACAGGTGAGTGAGTATAAGGATTCTATATATCTTGCTATGGTTCATTAATACCTCGAGATCGGATTCTGAGAGGTCGTAATGCAAGTTTTCAACTTTGATCTTCGTACCGCGGCCGTCTCTGTCATGGCTATCAGCGAGGGTATGACGAAATGATGTTATTCATGGTCTACACTAACGAGGCTGAACCGGGTGATCGCCTTCGGTAGGAGTTGCGGGGTTGGTCTCGGGCTGGCTAAAAGTTAGTTACCATGTAGACCGGCATAGGAGAGGCCGGGTCGGGCTTACAATGGAAGCCCTCGAACTTATCGTGAACCCAATCCCTACGACAAGTTAGCCCAGTCGTATGCGACTATAGCTTATGTATGTTGGTAGTGACGTACGAATCTAGACCTCTCCTATCATCTCTGGCTGACTGTCTCGCAGGACGAGAACCCTGGTTAGCTGATTTCACACGACGCACATATCACCACCGATCGTAGTCCGAGGCCTCGAGCCGCAGGTTGGTAGCTTCGACGAGAGAGCTCGAGGAGAGAGGTAGCATCGATCTAGGAGGGAAAGGAGAAATCCACCTGCACGAATTGAATAGCGAGTTGGGCGCTGTCAGTTCGAGGCACGGGTTAAAGTACGATGCGATGCAGTGCAATGGTGAATGACGACGAACCTTTCTTACGCCATCGCGAGGATAAGAATCGCGTTGCCGAGGTTGTCGACTGCTGCTGCTCCCATTGCCGCCACTATGGCCGCCGCCGCCGCCGCCACGTTGACCGCGGTTCCCGCGCTTTCTTGCCTGCAAGTGAATAATTAGCATCGACGTGGCTATAATTACAACCATTGATTCTCGCCATATTTCACGCGTTGAAGAATTCGGACTAGTTCGTACCTGAGATTCTGCAACGATCTCGTCAAGACTTCGGTCCATTTTCTAAGCTGCGACGAAAAAAGGCAAATAAAGACAATTGTTGGTAAAAAGTTGTTGAGGTGGGATGTCAGATATACAGAAGAAAAGTATGAAGCGAAGGTTACCTGGGTAGCTTGGAGCCTCGCACCAGTCACTTCAAACCAGAGCTTCTGACGCGCCGTCCGATTTGCACGGTATATACACAGTGTTACCTAATAGGTACCTATCTACATACCCGCTAAGTACATACCTATGTATGTAAGCTACCTGATAGGTAAGTACCCTAGGTACCCATCTCCTATCAGTTGCTATACCTACATATACCTAGGTATTGAACAGAGATGGACCTACATAATTAAGGTAAAATTCATTGATTACTATTCTCTTAGGTCTCTCACATACATTTCTGTCCACTAAATTCACAAGTGACTTTATTTTGCCGCTATGTTATATCTTAATATACAATTCCGTTAACCTTCACGCTGAGACAATGTCATCGGGAACACATCAAACACAAAAGTAAGCCCCTGGAACATCGACTTTGGTGCTGAACGAGCCTTGAGATGCACCTCCTATCCCCTTGTCATTACTTGTCCCGGCGAAACCTAGACTAGTTTGCAAGAAAAGGCCGGCCGCGGAACTTATTCCGAAATGCCCATCAATGATCTCGACTCGGTCACCATGAGGACTAAGACCCAGCGTGTACTCACTCGGAGCAACTCCAAAAGTCAAGTTCTTGGTTGGCGCAAGCAATTGGCCCGAGAGGGCTTCTAAACCTGTCGTTTGCGGTTCGATGCAAAAAAGGAGAGAAGATCCCGGTGCTGCAAGGCCGCTTGTCGGCTCAACGCTATTTCGATCCTGAAATGACCTGATAAACATTTCCATGTCATCGTCTTGCCCGGGTAAAGGAAACCTTGTTTCTGGGTCGAGAGACAGCAACCCTTGCTTCAGTCCCCAGCCACCACCTCCACTTACTACAAAATGATTAGATTTGCCAAGTGAGTAGGAGGACCTTTCATACAGATTTTATGCAGGCGGCACCCGGAAGACAAGAGCTCTGAGAAGATTCCCATCGAATTCCGAACTATATCTGCCTCTATTTGAGACGAACCTGCTTTGAAGAGTGTTAAGCTGTTGAATTTCTCAAGCCCAATATGATGGGGAATGACCCAGCACCACACTCCTATTGGCCTTGGCGGCGAAGATGGCTCACGCTGAGCTCTTTCTTCAAATATCTTGGGTATAATAGCCTCTAGTTCCTTCGAGGCTGGTGTAGGGGAGCCGTCTAATTCAACCTGGCGAACGATGTTTCCCAAGCCAGCAACAATCCGTCTAGGCGGCGTGAGAGGTAGGAGGGGGACTAGAGACGATGTATGGTTCACCGAGCCTCCGTTTTCTGTTATTAGTTGAGTTGTTTTATGAGACCTCGTGCCTAGGGCCATCGAACCTTCGCTGTTAATGTCCCATCTACTTGCATAGAGAGTAGCGCGTCTTCCGTTCTGGAACACCGTATTTGCTAGTGGTAAGGTAACCTCAAGTGCACCGGTATTTCCGACAAGAGGATTCGTAGCAAATGAGACGCAGGCGGCATTGTCTTGACTAGTGCTAGAAAACGTCTCCTCCCCCCATAGCTGAGGAAGAATGGTGTCAACTGATCCGCGTAATACTGAAAACCCTGACCGAGGTTGGCTAGACAGTCGATGCGGACCAAGGCCATCTATTATACCGGACAATACATGTAGGCTCGGGCGGCTGGTTTGGATTGTGCTCGTGGGCTTAAGTAACGTTGCAACAAATGCAGACATGAAATTCTGATCCTCTAGCCAACCAGTGAAATCTTTGGATGCTAATACAGCAACACCATCTGTGGGCGGGACCCCATTCTGGCCCTGTTCTGCTACTTTCAAGGAGTGCTCCTTAAGCTCGGCGAGAACTTGTCCCTATATTATGTTGGTATGATCTTTCTCATAGACGGGCGCAGCTTACTTGAGTCACGTTAGGAGATGCTATTATGCTAAGCCTTTGCGAAATAGTGGATTGTGATCGAATTTGCCGCGCATGGGACCCATGGTGAATGGCACAGATCCTTCGACTTATGATGGGATGTCTCATGGCTTGATGGGCACAACGGCTGAAAAGACTGCAACCCGAGGGTTTGTTTGAGCTATGGAAGCCGAGTTTACAGTACGGCACTGTGTTACATTATGGAGGCTCAACACACTTATACAGCCCCACAGCGAACTTGTGGCTAGGTACCCAGGTAGGTACCTACCTATTAAGACTTAACCATGCCTAAATAATCCAACATGTTGATATCTAGACCTCTGCTTAACTGTTTATTGTAAGAATTGGTGCCTTCTATTGATTTATTATAACATCATGGTGGCAGCGATAATCTTCCAGCCTGTGGCTTCGTTTGTTCGTAGCACTCGTGACTGAAGGATCAAACTGATTATGTTTGATCGGTGGCCCCCTGGACGGCGTTTTGTCACTGTAAAATACCTATTCCGACTTATAAATTATGTTTTGCATTTCACTGCGTAGGATCTGTTTACATGATGCTTCATTTGGTCATACATCAAGCCCAACAGCCCCCTAACATTGTAGAAATCATATTTTCACTGTAGGATATACCAAAAAGACAAGGCAGGATGCGAGCCACCTCCTATCGCTCATTGCTCACAGCTGTTGTGCCCATGGGGTATGCCTTGCAGGCATACATCGGCCAGGACACTTGCACGTGGAACTCGTTGTCTCTAACGTACGAGCAATATACGTGCTCCGCAGTAAATACGATAAATTCTTCTGACGACATACAAGACCACGGAAGATCTGGTAATCTGGGAAACAATATTTGGAGTCGCTCTCCAGACTGCTTCGGCGAATACTGCGTTTACACAAATAAAGATTTCCTCGGACAGGGAATATCATTAGTCACAACAGCGCCGAACCGCGATCGTACAGCACAGCTTCAACTATCAGAAACGATATCGAGACGAGATGATTCAAAGACCCGAATCGTCGAAATCCCGGCGAGAGGGAAGGGTCTAGTTGCCACAAGAACTATTCACAAAGGCGAAAGAATCATGGCTGCAAGGCCCGCTCTTCTGGTCCACCGGGATGCCTTTATGGAGCTTCCGCTTGTGGATATTTACTCTTTGATGGAGATGGCAGTTAACAGCCTGCCGAAGTCGAGGAGAGACGGTTATTTGGCCCAAGCTGGTACGATGGGTGGTCACAAGATTATCGACATTCTGTTCACAAACTCATTCCAGATAGCACTGGGGGGTCATGACGGCTTCCATTATGCGAATTTCCCCGAAGTGTCGATACTGAATCATGATTGTAGGCCTAAGTAAGTACCTAGTCAGCCACCTCAAGCCACCTCAAGATACCTTATTATGTAGTGTTCAAGACTAACACAGACCAGTCTAGCTTTTTTTATCGACCAGAACCTGACGCATTACACACATGCCATTCGAGATATCAGACCTGGAGAAGAGCTCACCATCTCCTATTTAGACGCGCTACAAGTGCGGTCTGAGCGCCAAGAGCGAACACGAAACTCGTTAGGGTTTTTGTGTAGCTGTTCTCAATGTTCCCTATCCGAGAAAGAGTCGGATGCTTCCGACGACCGGGTGCTTACGATTTCTCGTATCGAAAAGGAGCTGTCCGATTTCAACAGCAAAACACCTTCACCAACCCTGATCGAGGAATATGTAGCTTTATATAGAAAAGAGCGCCTGGAATTCAAGATGGCAGAGGCATATACACTTGCCGCCCTCAACTATAACCTGCTTGGGAAAGCTGGCATGGCGAAAAAATATGCTCGACTGTCTGTTGAAGCGACGTTGCTTGAAAATGGTCCTCATGCGGCTGCTGCTAGACAAATGAAGAACCTAGCCGATGACCCGAAATCGCATTGGTCTTGGAACATGAAGCCTCAGTAGACTCAGTAACAGATATATGATACAGTATATCAATATTTTCATGTGGTCAATAATTCACTTAGTCGTGTTGCCGGAATTACTTGACCATCTCACTTGATCGTAATTCAGCAATTGTCCAGTGTAATGATAGGTAGGCACTCCAGTACTATTGTTGTCTCTGAGTGCTGAGCGAGTACTATCAATTTAATACCTGCTATACACAGTGCCTCTGGTGTATATACTTATTCATGTAAGTATTGGGATCTGACAATCGTAGTAACAAAGTCACTGACGATAAAACTACCTACCTAGGTAGAGAGCACATGTTTATTTAAGTGTTGTCGGGGGCTGTTCCCGCTGTCACCGTGCTAACTAAGTAGAACAGTGGTGGACCACAGGGTTTCCCTCTCTTAGGTCAGTAAGTCAAGTGCCCCAGTTATGGTGTTCTACCCACTGTAACCTAGGTAGGTTTAGGTAGGTACTGCCCTGATCTACAGCACTCAAAACCTGATAAGCTGCAGCTACCTACCTGTATATCTACCTATATCTAAGTACGTATCTAGTGCTTGTGACCCTTAAAACAAGACCTGTCTTAGCTAGATCCACGTTCACGATTGTCACATCCGTATTATATAAGTAGTATTTTGGCTGGCGTTGTCCAAGACTCTAGAGAGATGATCGCACTGACATTCAAACATCATGTTTAAATGGCATTGTTGCTGCTTTACCTTGGATGAGTCCGATAGCGAGGTTCTCTGTAAACCCATCACAATGGCGGCCGATCTCACGATTCGCAACCTCACCGCGACTCCACTAGAGCTCAAGGTCGTCGAACGCTTTGAGGGCGAGCCTACCTCAGATGCTGGCAGAGACGACGTAAAAAAGCGAGCTGCCAAAGTGACGAGCAAGATCAGCGACATTTTTAGCTCAACAGCAGAGGCTGTGTCGCCTCATGTTCAAATCAAAGGCGAAGTTAGGGATCATCGAGATGTCTCTATCCCACTTAAACCCTTTGAGACCCATATCACGGATATCCGTGCTCCAGACTATGGGCGTGAGGTTCTACGCCTTACTTTTGAGTCTGAGGGTCATCGGTACCAGGTTGATGTGCCGAGCGCTTCACAGCGAAGCACAACGATGAAGAAGTTAGATGGTGGACCTAATGAGTATGCCGCAGTTTACATACAGAGTGGGAGCTGTCTTGCCATCTTCAGCTCCGCCAATCTGCCCTGCTGGATGCGAGAGATTCACGACGAATACCCTTTGACTGCACTATCCATACCTGGCACGCACAATAGCCCAACATGCCACGTTGCATTACCGTCGGTGCGATGTCAGGCCGTTGGAATACGTGAGCAGCTAGAAAATGGCGTCCGCTTCCTCGACGTAAGGGTCAATGTCAGCCAAGACGACACGGATCTGGCGCTTGTACACAGCGCATTTCCCATCTCACTCACGGGCAACAAATATTTCAAGGGTCTTGTTGACGTTCTCTACTCGTTCCTTGACGCGAACCCCTCGGAAACCATAATTATGAGCGTGAAACGCGAGGGCACGGGACGTGGCACGGATCAGAGGCTGTCCAAACTGCTCAAGCAAAAGTTCTACAACGAAAAGCGCTGGTACACAGAACCGCGGATCCCCAGGTTGGGCGAGGTCCGCGGAAGAATCATCCTCCTACGGCGGCACGTTAATGACGACAGCCTGAACGGTGAATGGGGCGGCCGTGGCTGGGGCCTCGACGGCAGCGTGTGGCCGGATAACTGCGAGGACGGGCGTGTGGGAAGCGGGATCGCACGTGTGCAGGACTTCTACGAGATCGACCAGAGCACGAACATCCATAAGAAGATCGAGCTGGCGCGCAAGCATCTTGAGCGTGCCGCCGAGGGCGTTTGTCACCTCCCCGGCCAGGAAGGCTTTGACAAGGCCGCTCCGATCACGCCGTTTTTTATTAATTTCCTCAGCGCCAGCAATTTCTTCAACGCCAATTGTTGGCCGGAGAAGATTGCGGCCAAGGCTAACCCGGCTATCATCGAGTATCTATGCTCCCGCCACGGCTGCAGTGGAAAAGGGCCGGCGGGCTTGAAGGTGGGCGATGCGACAACGGGTATTGTTGTCACGGACTGGGTTGGTTTACGCGGCGATTGGGACCTTATCCGGTGTATCGTTGGATGGAACGCCGAGCTACAGTTGAAGCATTGAAATATAGCGTTGGTATAGAAACTTTATATGATTTCCTTCCCGTTTTGGCACTTGGTTACCACCTGAGATAGATATATATAGTGTATATTGATAGTGAACGTGTATAGGTAGCTTTAGTAGCAGGTAGCTAGCTGGAGTAAGTATATAGTGCATTCTTGCTCGAGTAACCGTTTACTTTCAAAGGCTGCCTATATGGCTGCATAGCATCTTCTCCTATTTACCATGAACTTAAAAAGAGTACCTTAGGTAAGGTTTGGAGTCTACCGTAATGAGCATCTACGCATATATGAAAGCACTTACGTACTTATTTATTTGCAAGGCCGCTACATAGCGTTACACGATCTCGTGTACCGAGGCACAATTATTTCAACTACCTAGGTACCTAGGTAGGTACCTATATCTACCTCGGATGATGCTCCAGGCCTAAACTCATTAATGTTACCTGCCGCTCTAAGGCCGCGTATTTTAGCGTATTATCTCCTGAGGTCGAAGTTTAACAACCCTACTACAGTAAGATAATAATGAGACATTTTACACAAGATAAAGTGAAGGTCTGACGCCCCCGTCTCCTAAGCCACATGCTCGAAACCAGAAATAGGTATGTAGTTACCTACCCGGCACATGGGTCCCGTTTTCAGCTGTCTGGTCAGTGGGGCCAACTGCTACCTAACGAAGACCTAAGAGAGCTCCTAGCCCACTCAGTTTAGGTAGCTTAGGTAGCTATTTACTTGGTTGGTAATACCTACATAGCCTGCTTAGGTACCTGTTGCTCTGCACTGCAACGTCATTACTTAGCCCAGCATTGGATATCAATTCTGCCTTTCCTTCAAAAACATCGCCGTGACGCCTCGCCCTCTCTTCTTTATTTCTCAGCTTTCTCTAAATAGGTACCTTGTGTATGCCTTGTTATTTATAGATTCTATTACCGCACCATTATACTAACACTACTCTTTTTGTGTCATTGTCTATTCTTGTCATCGACATTCCGACCCCCGTCTCTGCGCTTCGACTCTATCTAAGCAAGCATTCTCTACACGTCGTCGTAGTACTACAGCAGAAAGGATTGTGCATGTACCTATAACCGTTGCTATCCCGGTCTGCGCGGCAGGCCTCGCCCTCCGAGGCTGCAAACCGAACTTAAATTGGGCGCATCCCGGCAACAGATGGCAGAAGATCCTTCCGCTGCTGCTGAACTTAAACAGCCGAAGACGAACGGGACTTCCCCTCGGTATTTCTACTTAGGTATGTTATGTCTCGCCCTCGCATCATTTTTACCCACTTGCCCCTCCCCGGTTCCCTGACCCAAGCTCTCGACGTTCAACATGGCGAATAACGAGGCGGCTGGCGGACGGCGAGCGCTCTCGGGCAGCTCGCGAGGTTCCAGGCTTCCACGACGGGGGCCAATTCACAGCATTAACGTTGTGCGGAAAGCTGATCTAGACCAAGTATCTAGGAAGAGCAGCCAGTCAGGCGTACCGGGTCCCGAGACAGGGAACGCGAGTGAACGGGAAGTAAGACTTGGTAAAGACACCATCAGGTCTCACCGGCGCGACCCCTCAATCGTGAGAAACCCGCAGCGCATATCACTGCTTCTAAGCTTCTAGGAGTAGACCACTCTAACAGTGATCAGACTAGCCAAGAGAGCCACGACACGTCCACCCCTGAAAGTCTTTCCCTAGGGTTAACGACAGGCACACTCCCTACTCCGACCGATCTCTCCTTTCCAGAACCAGCATCACAGATCCCCAGGGGCCTGGGTGCTAGGGGTATTTCGCCACGGCAACTTTACAGACGAAATTGCTCGCTCAAAACGCCTACCGACTCAAACATGGCCAATCAAGCCGGCAATAAGCCAGTACCTACAAGTCTAGCCGCAAAGCAGCCCGGCAACCAATTACCCGATTCTCAGCCGGCATCGGAGAGAACATGGCCCAGAGAAGATTCGTATGTACAGATTGATGAGATGCCGACAGCAGTTACAGACGAGCGAGACTCTGTCGAGGCTCAGTCAACACCAAAAGTAAATCGGTTGACAGAAAACGGCCATGTAGGGTTAAGCGATGACCAAGTGCAGGCCGATGTCACCTTTTCTTCAGTCCTGGACTCTAGTTTGCATCGCGAGGATAGCTTTAGGGACCAAGACGATGACGATTCATATCCCGAGCTCGACGAAATGGGCATGGAAGAGATACATCGCCCTCCACCTCGGAGCCCCAACGGTGGTATAAGATGGGCACCTTGGAACGTGCCTTTCAAACGGCGGGCCCAGACGCTTGTTGTTTTAGTGCATTCATTGAGTATAGTCGCCACAGTGTCTCTTTTCTTTGCATTATGTGCCAATCCCTTCGCTTGGCCCTTGCTCTTGCTTTATCTACTACATGTGCTCAGCTCTAAGGCCGCAACGGATGGCACCCTCAGGTACAGATCCGAGTGGTTACGACGGAGCTATATCTGGCATTTCTTTGCCGACTATTACCCAGCTAGGCTACATAAGACCCATGATCTACCGGCGACGCGTAAATACATATTTGGATACCATCCACATGGCATCATCTCTCACGGAGCGTGGGCAGCATTTGCCACCGACGCGCTGGGGTTTTCTGAAAAGTTCCCCAACATTACCAACAGTCTGTTAACATTAGACTCCAACTTTCGAATTCCTTTCTACCGCGAATACATATTGAGTATGGGCGTGCGATCGGTTTCGAAGGAGTCTATAGTCAATATTCTCAACAAAGGTGGACCTAATGGTGAGGGTATGGGCCGCGGTGTCACCGTGGTAGTGGGAGGAGCTCGAGAGTCCCTAGAAGCGCGACCGGGTATGATGCGCTTGATATTAAGCGAACGCAAAGGCTTCATTAAGCTGGCCGTTCGTTGCGGAGCAGACCTTGTGCCTGTTCTAGCTTTCGGCGAGAATGATCTATACGACCAGCTGCAACCCCAAGAGCATCCCTTCATGCACAGCGTGCAAATGTTCATACTCAAGGTGTGGAAATTTACTTTACCTTTCCTGCACGGACGAGGCATATTTAACTACGATGTGGGGCTTATGCCGTACCGACGGCCTCTTAACATCGTGGTCGGAGCTCCGATCAAAGTGCGCCAATCGTCTTCAGTGAACTTGGAGGAGATCAATAGGCTACATAGCCTATACGTGGCGGAGCTGGAGAAGCTTTGGGACCGGTACAAGGACGAATTCTCCCCAGACAGGAAGGAGGAGATGCAAATTTTGCCCTAATAAGTGGTAGGTCTTATACAACATAGTTTTGATAATATGGCTTCAGTCGGCAACCTCGGCGTTCTGGATGGCATATACAAAGGATGGCGTTGAATAAGGGACGTGTATCAATTAACACTAAGAATTATTAAGTCTTGGCTGAAGAATCAGATTGTTGGACACTGATTCCTGTGAGTTCCACGTGAGGTTATGATGGATGATAATGGCTATCAATTCTCTCACGATACGACCAGAACGCAAGAAATGACTTATGAGGTTATCAACCCAAAGACAAGCTCTCATTAGTCAACGATTCTGTAATGAAATGAAACCATAGATAGACTACATATGCATCTATGGATAAAGCACAGTATGGAACAGTGCCTATCTTTTTCTACGTGGAAACACTTCGTGGTTACGAAATGAGGGTATTGCTCAACACTTAATATTAGCTTCCGTTCTTCAATTCAATGACTGTCCCTAAATCCGTTCTAGTGAAAGGTTTTAGCTCTACTAATCCTCTCCGTGGACCAGTATTTCAACATGGTCTTCTTCGTGACCCTTTTCGGCTTCCTCTACCTGCCACGCCAGGACTCGAAGTTTCGTTCTGTCATCCAGTATAGTCCCTTCCATGACCTCTGATTCAAACTTCCACGACTTGACCAACCGATCGCGCTGGCTACCACCGGTTGGACTGCGACCATGATAGCGTGCGCTTATATCGCTGGATCTTCCGAGTCGCTCCGAGCTTCCTCGAGGGTTCCTTATCCAATCGCTCCTAGCTTTCAAGACTAGGCTTTCCCACATGAAGATGAAAATGAGGATAGCGAGAGCGCCGTCGTTAGGATGGTTTCAGCACTGGCATCCGTCTAGCCCTATTATTACGGGGCGGTGCATTGCTACGCAAATATCTGTCCTTATTTAGAGCGCACACCTTATACCAAACGCGGACTGCTATTGCTGAAGCCTTTCATAGAGAGGAGCTACATAGGCAGTTAATATGGTAGTGGTGGTACAAGACGTGCTAGCCTGAGCAAACGTAAACGTCCAGAGGAGCAAGAAAACAACTATAGTGCATATGATACATGTAGCGTCAATGAATTAGAGATAGATGGGGATACCGATTATGACAAGTTTATAGGTTCAACCCCTGTAATAGGTGCCTTATGAACTTTTACGTAAGCAGGAGGACAACTGATATATTCCTCCTGTTTACCAAAAACCGCAAGAAATAGACATTTAGATTGAATGAATACTTCGTTACAGTCAGGATTTGAATTAAAGGTTTGTAAATACGGTTGCAAAGCACTACGATTATACTACGGGTTATATCACATACTATCTAGATAGAGGGTGTTGTTGTTTACAATGCTCAACATACTTATGTAGGTACCTACCTAGGCTAGGGTCTAGACACACTGTGGCGTGGACCATTCACAGTGCACGTGACAATCATAGTCTCGGGGTCGACAAGGTCTTGGGACAGGAGGTACTGTAGGTAGGTATTGCTGCCGACTGTACATACTTTCATACCCTCTTCGTGCTAGTAATCACACTCAAATACGTCGAGTGGATATTCTGTACCTACCTACCTACATACATGTACAGCTGTACCCACCGGTCTCTTGATCTGTCTTTGCCCAATTGGACTCTAGGCCTGTCTGGGGAAGCAATTCCGGACCATTACTGCGGGCTAGTTTTGCTTGGCCGCCTTCCACTCAGCTGGGTGCCATTATTGGAGCTGCAGACTCTCTGGTGACCGCCATTGCAAATATGGAGTAGCGCATACATACAGCATAAAGCATACAGCAGAAGTACCTACCAAACTTGGTAATGGAACTTGTATACTTTTATCTCTTATTTTTCGGTAAACGGCACAGCAGCGCGTGTGCAAATACGGTTCCCATTAATAATAAAACATGCCTCCCCCTTTGTCCAGTCATCAGTTGCCGCTAGGATCGCAGGGCCTGAACTATCAACAGCAAAAACAACAATATATACAACAGCCCTACCAACAGTCCTCTCGCTCCCTATCCCACCGGCCTGAACCCGCTCCCCTGTCCGTGGGCAGTGTCCTCGTCCCTCCGTTGCAAAATAACGACCTGTCCAACCCCCCATCCGCGTCTTCTGCCACTACCAGTTTCCAGATCGACTGGTCTTCCGATGGTGGTCCCTCGTCTGCCGCGTCCGCCCATCGCCGTCCCGAAGACATCGAGATGGACGCGATAGCCCCCGCAGGCCACCGTCGCCGCCGTAGTACGCTGAGTGCCGGTCTAAACGGGCCTCTGCCGCCGAACGCTGCTCGAAACGGGAGACCACGCGCCACTAGCATAAAAACCACGGGCGATGACGAGCCTAAGATATCAGAGGAGGACTTGTTGTCTCATAGCTCGAGACAAAATGCCCGGGATGGCAACGACTCCTCCTCCTCTCTCTCGGACGAGGATTTACACGACGACGAGGAGACTGGTCTTACCAGGAAAGACAAACGTCGAAAACGGAGTAAGCGGCGACGGAATACGAGGTTAGACCAGCGGATTGCGCGGGACAACCTCACCGACGAGGAACGAAAACAGGCGGATCAGAATGTCGTCAGGAGATTGACTATCAATGCAGCTTTGATAGGACTCTGGTATATGTTTTCCTTATCTATTTCACTGGTATGTTTCTCCCCATCTTGAATCTGCGTCTTATATGGTGCTAACACGCGCCTCGGTTAGTATAACAAATGGATGTTCGATTCTGCCAAGCTCAATTTTCCTTTTCCTCTATTTACAACATCAATGCACATGCTGGTGCAGTTTTCCCTTGCGAGTTTAGTATTGTACTTTATACCCTCGCTACGACCCAGTAGTGTGCCACGCAGCTCTGACTTGGGCCGATCGAGGCACGAATCTGAGCCAGAGCGGCCCATCATGACCAAACTCTTCTATTTCACGAGGATCGGACCATGTGGCGCGGCTACAGGCCTAGATATTGGATTGGGGAATACATCCTTGAAATTTATAACCCTCACCTTTTATAGTAGGTCTCGCTGACAACGCTGGTGGATCTGCAAAAACTAATTCAAGTATAGCCATGTGCAAATCGTCAGCCCTCGCCTTCGTGCTACTTTTTGCCTTCCTCTTCCGCTTGGAAATACCGACGTGGCGATTGGTGGCGATCATTGCAACAATGACGGCAGGTGTGATTATGATGGTGGCCGGCGAAGTCGAATTTCATCTTGGCGGTTTCTTCCTCATCATATCCTCCGCTTTCTTCTCAGGCTTCCGCTGGGGCCTGACACAGATCCTGCTGTTAAGACACCCCGCTACCTCGAACCCTTTTTCTAGTATCTTCTTTCTTACTCCTGTTATGTTCGCGACATTACTGTTTATCGCCATACCTGTGGAAGGCTTTTCGAACTTTTGGGATGGGCTAAAGACTTTGGGTGAAGAATGGGGCTTTTGGAAAGCGCCACTGCTCCTCCTATTTCCCGGAACGATTGCGTTTCTCATGACAGCCAGTGAATTCGCTCTGCTGCAGCGAAGTAGTGTCGTCACCCTATCCATCGCCGGTATTTTCAAAGAGGTCGTCACCATCATAGTTGCGGCTTTAGTATTCGATGATAAGCTCACCCCTATCAATATTTCTGGGCTCTTAGTGACCCTTGTTGCTATTATAGCTTACAACTATATTAAGTTAACCAAGATGCGAGAAGAAGCCCAGAGGGATGCGCACAGCAGAGGACTTCAGCAGGGGTCAGACTCGTCCACAGAGCGTGGGAGTGAGTCGGATGATGAAGACGCCGGGTTATTAACACATGGGGAGGATAGTGACACTGGGCCGAACCACATTACTATTGACGGTGATCTAATACCCAAACCCAGAACACCAAGGCCACAAGAAGATGGTAAACAAGCCCGGATAGATCGTCAACGTGAGGATTGAGATTCAACACGTTCACCACTTTCCATTTCATCACATGTGTTATAGAGGACATTGTCACAAGATCGATATGGCGTGTATATGGACAATTGTCGACTGCAAATGGAGCGATGTTGATATTTTTTGTTTTATTTTCTCCATCTAGACCTAAGGAGCATTCAGGGGCGGAGCGTCGACGACCCTATCGTCACTTGGAAACGAAGCATTTTAATCTCGGAACATGCCAGAAGGGTCTCGCCTGAATCGGTAGTCTCTGGATCACAGCCAAACTAGCGGACCGGTTGGGAAAAAGGAACTTGTATAATACCGTCAGTGAATTGGTCGCTAGATGAATGTGAAGGAGGGAAAGAAGGTGCTTTGCGGACGCGATGGGTGAGCAAGACCCAGCAAGAGATACCCGTTGTATAGATCATATGTATAATTACATCCAAACTTGATCCTATACTACGCGTATCTACACATATGTAAACTGATCTTAGTCCACTGCTTCAAGATAAAATCGAGAGTCATGGCATCAAGGTAGATATTATCTGGATCGTTCACTAAGCCCCTATCAACTTACTACTCATTTGCTAGGATCGTGCAGCGTTATACGGCTTGAGAAATGCCGTGTATGCAGAGTCTACTTCGTATTGTCTTGTCCCTTTTTATGATCGGCGAAAGAAAGGTGGATAGAGAACAAGAAGAGAGGTAATAGAGGCGCCACCTTGGTAAGGGTCCGTAAGGTAGGAAGGCACGGAAGATAGCATAACATGCGAATTTTCGCAATAGAGCAGACTAGGATAGTTTGCAGAAAGATAAATATTTCTCAGTCTCTAGTCGCTGATACAATCACGCCCGTTATAGTGCTTGTGAACACGCTCATACCCTCCCCCTACAGTGGCGGAATTTCTCTTCGGTGATTATTATAAGCTACGCATAGGTACAATCTAACGAGCTCAGTGTTTGCCCTGTGAGCTCGAAATATAAGGTGTAGGAAACTCGATGCATTTTTAGTGCTTTGTTCTTAGGAGCTTCTCTCTGACCGGGCATCTTCAGCTGACAAGTCTCGCATGGTTTATCCCCCACCGTGCTTCCTTAGTCTACAACACGCCGCAAATTTGACGGGAATTTTACACTTCCCTCTATTATTCCGACCTCGATACAACGTGGAGACTCTTATAGTCGCTTGATTCCTTATGCATAATCTCGTCGTTGTAGGAGACATGACTCATCCGAGTAGCCTCAATCCATCTTTCGTCTTCGCCCCAGGCTTCGTAATGCCACCACCAGCAGGCCCTAGATGTGGTTCAAAACTGCCCTCGCGTCCACCGCCGCTACCGCTGCCGTTACCACTGCGATTTTTGTTGTTCTTGTTCTTGTTTTTATTCCACTTGGCACCGTGGTGCTTGTCTCTGACAATCTGGGGCTTGATCTCGGTGGTACTCTTGCGAACGACGACAGGATGACTCTGGATATACTTGCCGTTCATTTCCTTGGCTGCGGCAAAGAACTCGTCGGGGTCACTAAAGGATACAAATCCAAAACCTTTCGATTTGCTCGTCACTTTGTCGCGAATAACACGTGCTTTCTGTAGCGACTTCCACCGCGAGAATGCCTTTAACAAGCTTTCATCTGTTGTCTCGCCTGCAAGATTACCCACGAAGAGGCGTAAATGTGCCGGGTCCCACTCCAGAAGTGTGTCGTCGTTCCACTTCTGCCCACCACCTGCTCGTACAACTGTCTTCTTTTTATCCCCCGCTCCCACCGCAGCGGCGTTTGCTGCTTCGGATGCGCGATTGGCCGCTTCGACTGTGTAAGCTGATGCGCCGTTTGCCACAGGCCCAGGCCGACCTGGAGCCCCAGCAGCGGGACCGGCATCTTTCGGATCTCTCACATATGCGCTCTGCCACTGCGCGATCTGCGCCGCCATATCTGGATCGTAATCATCGGTTCTCGTCTGGCCAGGTCCTGGGAATGGGTTCTGTATTTGGGGTGGGGTGGCGTACGAAGAGGCGCCAGCGGTCGGTGCTGGCTGTGCGCCGTAGTAGCTCTGCTGATAGCCCCCTTGCTGAGGGTACGAGTATGCGTTTTGCTGTGGATAGGTCGAAGCGCTGCTCATCGGAGCACCCTGGGTACCGTACGGCGGATAGTTGGAGGGCGGGGTGGCGGCCCCATAATGAGGCGCATTTGCAGGTGCGCCTGCATAGCTCGGTGCGCTGGAGGCTGCATATGTGGTGGGCGGTGCGGCGGGTCGAAAGGCAGGCTTGAAACCTGACACCTTTGACGGAGGAGGACGCGGCGGGAGGGAGGAGGACGAGCCTGAAGGACCCGGATAGGACATGATGAACTTTGCTGTGCGCCCGACGCGATTGTGTTTGTTTCTGGGCTACACGTACCTCTAGATTAGAGCCTTTCTGACCCCGGGCTCTTTTCATTAATGCTCCAAGCGTGTATGATTGCGTCGGCGACCGTGTCGTGGCGACAAAAGCTGTGATCAATAATAGATGGGATCTTGATTATCTTGCTAAAAGTGGCTTTGTTAGTATGCGTTCTTACTATGACGAAGGCTAAAGTTGGAGGAAATGAAATGTGGAGTAGCTTGTCAGATAAGTGATTAGGAACGTATGTAGTAAAATCATGCACACAAGCCACGTCCAGTCTGTGGCTTAGGTATATGTTAAGGTTCTCTTTCATAGTAGGGACCGGGTGGGGTTAGCGTGGGGGCCTTGGGGATTGTATACCTTATACACCCAACAAGAATATACATGCTCGGATAATAGTTTTATTGAGTGTATGCAAATAACGCTTAGCCCCGCTATCCCACTTTTAAGTCACGATGCCAAGGGGGTCCTTAAAGGGAACCCAGTAAGCACTGTGGGCCACCGTAGACCCCCGATGTGGTACTGTACATATCTCGAGTATTCCCGTATGACCCGGCATATCATTATTTCAATGTCCTCATCCTTCAGATCGTGAGCTGTTCTCCCTAACGGTATACATGGTGTGAATGGGCTACAATTGGGGTTTAGGTAGTTATTCCATCATTTGATTAGATCTCGGCCCTTTCAACGGAGTGCCGGGCCTTTAAATAACCATCCCTGGACCTTCGTTGTCTACATATGTATGCATAAGCTGTATTCTATACATATGTACCTACATGAGCTCCAACACGTACATACCTGTAACTACCTACAATTCAGCCCGCGCGCTCTTGAGGCAGTTCCTGTTCTTAAGTATTCTCTTAACTGCTAGGAAAGTGTGCATTAGCTGGAAGTTCAAGAATACCTAATGTATGTATGCATCGGTTTCGTTCCAGGCTAACGCTCTTTTCCGCATAGTCTCTCTTAGAACCTGAGACCCTCGTGGCGGACTAGCAGGTAAGTTACATATGTAGTTTTAGTCCTACCTACATATGTAGCCGTGCGACATTTTCGTGTACTTTGTTTGTTGCATACGATTTGAAGTACAGGGCATCTCCGCATCCTCAGGCTTCAAACTTAGCAATACCTAATCTATATTCAACATCAACGCTGCCACTGTTTACTATAAATCAACTGTGGACTCGTTGACAGTCCAATGACAGATGCTTACACGCGCAACCGAAACTTTAAACTTCCCAATTTAGTTAAAGTCTAGTGATGAGTGATAATTGCACACGCATAGCTCGTATATCTTTTATATCTATTTGAGTAGCCGTCGGGAGCAACAGATTTGGGAAAGCCTGCCTAATTAACCTGCTAGGAGGGTACATTTATACTCAGGACCGGCGAGGTAGTAGCAAAGTACTAGGCGAGCAAATCGTCTCTTAATAGACACGACCTACTTAAGGTAAGGTAGCGTAATATACATCTAGTTTAAGCTACCTACAAGTCTTCGAGGACATTTGATGTATATATTCACGAAACCTAACTGACACAAGCAGGAACCGAATTATACATTAGCATCGTCTCGATATTTGGAGCTACTTTCTTCCGATACTCAATCATCGAGAGGCTGACTTACTTGCTACCTCGTCAACGAACCATTCTCTCAGTATTGCATCATTCCAAAGCCCGAACCAACATCAGCATCAACATCAACAAATAAAAGCACTCGGGTTGCATGGCTGCAGGGCTACCTCGAGCCCAAGCGTCCTCTGCCTGATGCAACGGGAGACTTAACGGCTTGTGATGAACATGCATAGGTCAATATGTCAATCAGTAATAGATTCATTGTGGTTTCATGTCGTGTTAGAGAGATACGTCCAATCTACTACCCCTCCCTCATCAATTCAGGTCCTCTCTACTGTAGGTACTGTATTACCCACTTATACATCCATGGATGCCAAATGTAGCGTCAAGCAGCTCGATTGTGGGTCTGAGTAAGCCTGCGCAGGTGGGTACAATCCATATCCATACCGTTCGTACATACCTTAGTAACCCCGCCATCGCCTGCCCGCCAACCCCCCCAACAGCCATGCAGGTGCCTCCCTGCTACGGTAGGTACTCTGTACTGTAGGTAAGTTACAGGGTGGACGATGACAAGCGATAGCGGGATGATGCTGCTGCTTACCTGCCTACCTGTATCATTGTACATATCTCCTTACCGTGCCTACATGTAATCAGGCACTTTAGTCCACTACCCAGGTGCTTACCAAGTTAAATCCCCTCTTGCCCTTTCGTCCTTCTGACAAGTCTTGTCCCTGCAATAAGTAATTTACTGAATGTCTCCACGGTCGACGCTACCTCTTTTCCATCCTACCATTAGCTGTTCCCAAAATTTTACCCCTCCATCATAGAAAAGCCGCCTCTGCCCCCCATTGCCGCCATCGTCTTCTCTCACCTTCCCCTCCATAATTTTCTTCCCACTGCCAAAGCGAACTTCAACTCTCCCTGTCTTCCCACAGCTGTTGCTTGTCGTAGCTCGCTGTTCTCCTACATCCATTGAGCAAGCTAGTCGTCAGCAGAACCGCAACCATGTCTGGTGCCGTGTAAGTCCGTCCCCGTTCCTGTCCTACCCCTCACCACCAGAGGCGCAATGCGCGCCAGACAAGGCCGTCCAAAGTAGAGCTGGTGAATGATGACGACAGTGGTGGTGTTTATCGTTTGTGAAGACGCTGAAATACCCACCACCGCTCGACCGCTCATTCCGGGCTCTCTCAGACGTCTCCCTCTTCCCTCGACGCGTGTCACTAAAACGACATGCGTCCTCTAGGGCTCGTCTGGCCAACATCACCAGCTCCTTCAGCGGTGCAAGGCGAGCTTTCCCCCCTCGTTGCGCTTTGCCGCCTCTACAGCCTTTGTTGATGCCAATGCTAATTCTTCCAAAGTGCTGATCTCGGCCTCATCGGCCTGGCTGTCATGTATGTCGCAATCCCTATCCTGAATCCCTCACCATCTCGTCCCATCTAACATATGTTACCTCTTGTTAGGGGACAGAACTTGATTCTAAACATGGCCGACCACGGCTTCACGATCTGCGCCTTTAACCGAACCGTTTCCAAGGTCGACCGCTTCCTAGACAATGAAGCCAAGGGCAAGTCCATTGTCGGTGCTCACTCCACAGAAGAATTCGTTTCCAAGCTAAAGACGCCCCGCCGTGTAATGCTGCTTGTCCAAGCTGGCAAGGCTGTCGATGACTGGATCGAGACCCTCCTTCCTCTCCTAGAGAAGGGTGACATTATCATCGATGGTGGTAACTCTCATTTTCCTGATTCTAACCGCCGAACCAAGTACCTAACCCAGAAGGGCATTCGCTTTGTCGGCTCTGGTGTTTCCGGTGGTGAAGAGGGTGCTCGGTATGGCCCTTCTATCATGCCCGGTGGCAACGAGGAGGCTTGGCCATACATCAAGGACATCTTCCAGAGTATCTCTGCCAAGAGCTCTGGCGAGGCTTGCTGCGAATGGGTTGGTGACGAGGGTGCTGGCCACTACGTCAAGATGGTTCACAACGGTATCGAATATGGTGACATGCAACTTATCTGCGAGGTGAGTGACACTGATAATAATAATAATCTATGTTCGTGCAAGAAAATTGACCCGGTGTTTCTAGGCTTACGACATCATGAAGCGTGGTCTTGGCTTGACAAACAAGGAGATTGGTGACATCTTGGCTAAGTGGAACAAGGGTGTCCTAGACTCCTTCCTAATTGAAATTACTCGTGACATCATGTACTTCAACGACGAAGACGGCACTGCTTTGGTTGAGAAGATTCTAGACAAGGCTGGTCAGAAGGGCACTGGAAAGTGGACCGCTGTAAATGCTTTCGACCTTGGAATGCCCGTCACTCTCATTGCCGAGGCTGTATTTGCCCGCTGCTTGTCGTCGATCAAAGATGAGCGTACCGAGGCTTCGACGAAGCTCAAGTTCGTTGGCACCACTCAGGCCTTCGATGGTAACAAGGAACAATTCCTCGACAACCTTGAGCAGGCTCTATATGCCTCGAAGATTGTTTCTTATGCGCAAGGTTTCATGCTGATGCAAGAGGTCAGAAATCCTTACCCATTCTCTCTCAATGTACTAACTAACGGGGTTTTTCTAGGCCGCGAAGGAGTACGGATGGAAACTCAACAAGCCTTCGATCGCTCTGATGTGGAGAGGCGGTTGCATTATTCGCTCTGTTTTCTTGAAGGATATCACCTCTGCATACCGAAACAACCCAGATTTGAAGAATCTGTTGTTCGATAACTTCTTCAACGAGGCTATCCACAAAGCACAGCCGGGATGGAGAGACGTTGTCTCCAAGGCTGTCTTGCTGGGAATTCCTACCCCCGCTTTCGCTACAGCACTGTCGTGGTTCGACGGCTACCGCACTAAGGATCTACCCGCGAATCTGCTCCAGGCTCAGCGTGACTACTTCGGTGCCCACACTTTCAGAATCAAGCCCGAAGCCGCTAGTGAGAAGTATCAGGAGGGTAAGGACATTCACGTCAATTGGACCGGTCGGGGAGGTAACGTGTCTGCCTCAACATACCAAGCATAAGGTGCGAAGGCGGTTGGGGTATAGAGATTTCCATGGGCCTAAAGGCAAATAAATAAATCGATGATATGGAATGCATTGACAAAAGATGTTGTTTAAATAGATGGGTTGGGAATTGTTGAACTGTATAATGATTGAATTCAATTTCAATACTTACCTAAGTACTGCGTCTTGAGATCGATTTTTGGAACCTTTGGTAATGGGTGTCGCTAAAACGCAATGTTCAAAATTTACGAGTGCCTATCAATTGTAATAAACCGCCGCCCCTCCTCCCCTCCTCCCCCCCCTCCCAGCCCCTTCAATGCTAACTATCAAGAGAGGTAGTTCATGATGAATTGGGTACGAAGTTTTTAACGAACCTATGCGAAAATGGTATCCCAGGATAGATCAATTGGAACCCTACCTAGGCCATGCCCCTTTTCGCCCGAGGATAGATTAGGTAAAGTCTAGCAAACTTATATAACTTCCACAAGAACGTGACTATTTCGTTCGGAAAGATATTCTTGTTTTTATAACAGCGACTTCAAGACGTGAGCGCAACAAGAATCGTATTTCCGTCGATATACCCCGGATGTAAACCTTAACCGCCCGTACGTGCGATATTCACCCTTAAGTACGAAATCTTAAATACAAGGGGCTTATATATCAATCATATAATCCCATTTACCTCTCTTGTAATATCTGTAAGCATTCGGAAAGGTTTAGAGAGGCTGTATGCACTAGTAAGAGCCTAAACTCACTACTATCAATAATCGGTCCATTACGTCGTCTTCCCTAGTCTTGACCACACGATAAAAGTAGCCTGTGCCTTATATGTAACGGGACTGAATCAAACCTATTGTTAAATTTAAGTTATAAGTTATAAATCGCCTATTCTGTGTACCATATCATCTTATATAGGTCTAGCCCATTGCGGGCTTGGATTTGTAGATCGAGGTCAGCCGATATGTTTTTGACAGAGAAAGTCACAGGGTGAATAGAAGTCCTGTAGCAGCTAAGAATAAGGGTGTAGCATAGGGCTCAATAGATAAATCAATTGATTCCTGACTTTCTAGATCTATAGGGGGGATCGAAGGTCCCTTATATATCCAAATCCATAGACATAACCATCCTATAGGGTCTGGTTACTTTATCACCTGACAGTTTTGGCAAAACATTAGGAAATACTCAATAGAGAATTTTATATCCCTAGAAGCTAGGACATCGGCCCCTAGTTCATCCTATGCCTTAAATAGCACAATATCATACAACTATATATCTACTAGAGTATCGAGAGCAGGCGACGAAATTTGGCTAGGTCAAAGAGAGGAATAGGGGTCTCGGTGACCCATCTCTAACAAGCTCTGGGTGGGATTATCAGGACCTTCCTAGATCACCCAATACGCATGATACCGAGATTATGGCTTGTTGTAGATTTCTTCTATGTCACGGAACAGAAATGCAACGCTAAACCACAACACAACTGATGCAGAGCAAAAGTAGAATGTTGTTAAGGTGGGAACCTTGACTGTTTGCAAGACTTATATATGGGACCGTGACATTCTATCACAGCTACTAGAGAACTCGGGCTCCCGCCCGCTCTCCCATACCTAGGATAAGCCAGTGGGTACATGTAGTGTAGTTATACTGGTATTATCCGCTCGTTGAGCATTGGGTGCGCATCCGTTTGTTCACACCTTTCAATCTTGCACAAGCCTCATTTATTTAAGACAGTGTTTTTTTAACTTCATTTCCTCGACGACGCTTATA
The DNA here is from genome assembly GCA_022495175.1 of Hypoxylon argillaceum. Lineage (NCBI taxonomy): Eukaryota > Fungi > Ascomycota > Sordariomycetes > Xylariales > Hypoxylaceae > Hypoxylon > Hypoxylon argillaceum. Next base: position 28,658 of record MU378266.1, on the reverse strand, counting down.
TGTATCATCATACAACTAATATTAGTGATAGCGTTTTCAATTACGCATCGAATAAGCCCAGTTACACTTATGTAAATGTTAGGTACTGTCAAGCTTTTGTACTTGGCGTAATGAATACCTATCTTCAGGGGTCAAGGAATAAGGTGTATTGTAGGTGGTAATGTGAGTCCTAGGTAGGTCTAATGGTAGCTTAGGGGAGCAATTGTACAGCTCGGACCAGTTCTCACCCAACTCAATAGTCCTTAGCACACACCAACCACCATGGTCAACACTTCGCCTGACAGTGAATTCATTAGTACCCTAAGAGAACTTCACAACCTCTTCTCAAGTCTGGGTGCCGTCCCAGCTGTTTATCCACCCGACTCGAGCACTGGCATCCACCCCAATGGCGCCATCAACACTGTAGCCGCCACGGCTGCCGGCTACGCACCCGGAACAGTCCAGCCCATGACCGCGCTGCCATACTTAACTGCTGAAAGGTACGAGATTTCCCTTCAACTACTACCAAGCACGTACCCCATCACGTACCTTGGGGACGACTCTGACGAGGAATACTTCCTTCAATTTCGCGAGTTGTTAAACGATACCCAAATGCCACCAACGGCGATTTAACTAACTCGTAGTGAGGTCTACGGAACGGTACTTATCTACGATACAGCGAGGTCTTGTCGCCTATCATTAGCGATTATGGCAAACTCAGATACATGATCACCCCGCGGGGCGTCGAGTACTCGGATAATTTGTTCGCCAACCCGGGAGGCGTGCGGCCTGATGGTAGGCGCTCGGATGGGTAGCGAAAATGGGAGGTAGTATATGTCGTTTGGGAGGCGGCGTAGAAGTTGAGAGATATTTATCTCGAGTGTAGGTGGGATGTGGACGTCGTAGAGTAGAAGGGCTTCAACCTAGATGAATTCCCCACTAGACAAGAGATCTACTGGGGTGGTGTTGTTGAACCGTTGATTGAGGCTGAGTGCGACTCTTGGGCTGTAGATCCTAGATAGAGAGATTGCTCTCTTAAACCCCTTTGGGTTTCTTTCTAGTTAGTAAATCATTCTTCAATCTTCATTAACTGGTTTTTTAATGGTTTCAACAATCCTCTCTGCACTAGTGAAGTAAGTGATGGCCTTTAAGATCATAAATGTTTACTTAGGAAACTTATCATATTATCCTGTACAAGTTCCTTAGGGTCGCCTGCTGAGGGGATAACGTTTGTCTACATGTAACTCAACACATTCAGTGTAATAACTGTCCTACTACAGCTTTTAAGCAGCTAGTAACTTATATGGTCATTAATGGGGCCGTGTTGTTGCTCGACGTGCGACTCCTCGGGTGCAGAACACGATAGGCCTAGTATGGAAGGAAGAGAGTTATTGTAATAGATCATGTTTAAGGCCTGAACATTCGCGTACGACTATAGGGGCGGAAAAACTCAGGTTGGCAAGGCATTGGTTCTCGCATTTTGAGTATCAGGGATTATGAAGCGATGTATCTTAAGCAGACATCTTTATTGGAACGGAAAAGAAGCCCTGCTAACGCGATGAATAACGCGATGGAATAAGCCAGATGTAGGATCTCGAGCAACGTTTATAAAGCTATGATAGATAGCTTTTCGGATTGTTTAATAGCAATACCTATCTAATTGCTGACCACAACCGATATGCAATTGATGACGGCATACAAGACGCCTTCATCACACTTAGGTATTCCGGAGTATAGCTGTAGAAGCTGTGAAAGTGGCACGGAACGAACTTATCTTTAAAGAAAAATTGAATAGCTTATGAAAACTGCTATGCGTTTAATATTAGTTAGGTTACAACGCTATTAAACGTGTTTGACCTGCATTACCTAGATACTTCCTTTTCTGAAAACTTGGTACTACCTACCTAGTATATATAAATATGTGCAGAGGGAATCCCGTTTTTGGGACATGCTGTTGACAGCGCTATTAGCAGCATTTCTATGCCTCTACTGAAGGGCTAATCTAACAGCCAGGGAACTTTAGTTCTAATCTTTTCGACTTATGCGCTGTGATATTGTTGAATAGTAGGTTATGAGCAATATATGTATTGTATATATTGATAAATTTTAGGTGGTACCTCTAGTATATATGGCAGATGTGTATGGGGCGAAGTACCCAGCCAGCAGCTTTACCAGCTACCCATATTTTAACATATACTATACGTAGTATTACGAGAGAATATGATGTTATAACAATGCTATAATAAAAGACAAAAGGCCTTTCCAGCTTTATTTTTTTTGAAACAATAAATGTAACTAAAAAAAAGTAATAGTTCTAGCCATACGAGTACTGCGTACATATGTAGGTAGGAAACACGCGAGTTAAGGATAAGCACGTGCCACAGTTTCGTACTTAATCAGCCACATATTATCTGCGCCACAAAAGCCATGACTTTTGGTTAGACTAAAGCTCTGTCGCGCGTCCTCCGCGACCATTTGAACTTCAATTGAATTCCAAAGCATAAGTCATAAGTGTGCAGCCTTGTCAACTAACAGCATCACCACGTTACTACTGGCACCACCGCTATCTCCCGCTGACTTGATATTTAAACCCTAACTGAACCGGTAAAGGGGGGAAAAAGCATAGTCCGTGCTCGCGCTCTCTAAAAGGGTTGGGTTCATCGTCTTGCCGATATTCGACCATCTATCTGGTCTGTCCGTGTCGCAACCAGCGTAAACGGACGGTCCTATGTCCGTGATGTCCGACCCTAGCTATGCGGTGGCCCGAGAGCTCCTCCCCCATGTACACCTTCTCTCAACCCATCGGTATAACATGAAGGCCCAGGTTCAGCCTGCCGAGGTCACCGCTTGGTTGATGCAGGCACCCAAGATCGCGCGCGACATTTCGCCATTTTTCTGGACGTACATCGATAAGCCCGAAAATGGGCAGATCTTCCTTACATGGCAGCCTCTGCAGCTCATGGGAACTCAATTTGCTAGTGATGGATTTATATGGCCACCTCACGAGGCATATTTCACACAGGAAGTTGGGAACGGCGTCGTATGTTATTGACTTCCTTCCCTGCACGCGCCAATATGTTAATGCGTTACCATCGACAGCTAACAGCTGCTAGATTCTTGAGATGTATTATCACAAGGCCGGCTATGCTAATGGCGACCATGTTGCGATGCACTCCAGACGCCGATTCCGCCTGATTCCCCCCAACGCACCCAACCCAATCGCGCCGCAGGTCGATCCGAGCCTTTGGATTGTCCATTATGGTTCCATCGAGAATAATGAGCGCATACTAGCCCAGGCAATTCCGCGCGATCATCGTACTCAGTCCACTCTAGAAACCCGTGGTCATCTTCAGCGATGCGGTCAGATTCACCGCAAGGAGTTCATCTTAGGTGATAGAATGAACTGGCCACAAATCGCATGGCCGAAGGAAGCATGGCCAAAAGAAGCACCGAGGCAGCCAATATATGCGGCGGGCCGCGGCGTTCCTCAGAATATCGCATACCCGGCACATGCCCCCCCGGCCGGGACTCCATCAGCAAAGCGCGGGCGCACTAATCAGCCCGCACACGGCCAGTTGAACCCCATGTCCTTAATGGGACAACCGGATTTCGAAGATGAAGAAGACACATCTCGTGGCGATCTCTTCGACTTGCTCACGCCGCGCGACGTGAGCATTGGCCGATATAAACAAAACCACGAATGGATGGAGGAGATTCTATCCTCGGCGTATAGAATGGGTCAGATAGGATTCGTAGATTTGGGTCTCGGTCTCAAGGGCGAACTCGCAGGTCTCACTGAAGGCATCTTCGAGGCCCAGGGTGCCAATGCCGTCACCCAGGCAGCAACGAAGTCCACGGCCACCCGCCTGGACCCTGGCCAAGCTACAGAATTCCGTAAACGAGCGAATGACAAAATCGACTCTACCAAAGCTGAGATCGAAAGAATGAAAGCTAATCATGCTAGGCAGATGGCGAAGTTCAAGCAGAATTCACTTATCACTGCCTCTGAAAAGGCACTGCGGACTGCTGTCGATGATACAAGCACGGAGTTTTTGCGTCTCGATAGCAAAGAAGAAGCTGATGGTAGCCCGGATAGATGGTCGCCGAAGCACCATAGAAAGGTCGATGACATCGTTTCACAGGTGGAAGCCCACCTCAATCGTCGAGCAGAGGTCATCCACGACTTGAGAAGAATTCAGCAGGGCGGTTACCAGGAACCTGCCCCTGAACCTGTCATCCAAAACAATGTTCTACAGGCTTCAATGAGCGGAGGACAGGTTCCTAGTGCAAACGGAAGTAATGCCATGTCACGTCAACCTTCTCATGCAGGCTCTCAGCAGAGCGGGTTCATGATGGGCGATTCTGATATCGATATGGGCGGAACAGCTGCAGGTCTTCTCGACCAGATGCACACTAGTGCTTCGTCTAGTTCAACGCCCCAGCCGCCATTGTCCGCCGCTCCTTCGAACGCTGCCACGCCTGCAAATCTGAATGTCCCCTCCCCTCACCCGCTATCACATCAGCACACTACTAACCCAGGTGCTGATGTTAAGATGGAGGGAATGGATGGTGCAGCCGGAACGGCTCCCGATCACGGATTGGGTTCTGGTACTGGTGACTGGGTCGTAGTGCCTAAAGGAGGGGTAACTCCGGATGGCAACACAGACGCCGGTTCGACTACGGTGCCTCCTAGGCCCATGGGCCTTTCAAGCAAGCAGCCTTCAGCTGCCGGGACACCATCAGTGGGATTTAACGGCGACCATAACGACTTTAGCTCGTTGGAAGACCTGAACTCAGCAGGCGATGCTTTAGCTGGATTCAGTGGCACGCCCGGTGGGATGAGTGAAGGCTTAGATCTAAACATGGAAGACTCGGCGTTTGGTGACGCTTTCCACGTAGATACCCAGGGTGGAGGTGGCACCCCCGCTGACAATAACCTGTAAATGCTGGTAGGTCTATGTTACCTAGATCTGTGGGGGATTTGTCGGCTTTGGCGTTTCGGTAAAGGTCGTCGTCATTTTCAAGGTCAATTCTCTACAAGCTCTACGTTAGAGCGCGTGTTTCTGGAAAATGTATCTACAGGAGTCAAAGACGAAAAAACCCGTTACCGTCCAGGTAGGAATCTAGGGCTAGGATGCTTCGGGTTTGAAGGGTCACATATTGGCTTGGCTTTGGAGGCATGGATTTGTACTTTTTACGATTAATAGCCTTGAACCATGGCCCCTTTCATTGTAGTTTTTGCCTTCGCTTAAGAATCACCACTAGATAGAGGGCTATTGATTTCGGGCCCCGAGCCTATATAGCCAATAGCAGTTGATTTAGGTGCCGTCAGTATGCAATCCTGTATACTTATACCATGGTTGCTGACCGCGCAATAATGGCGTCGTCTTACGGTCGCACATCCTCACATATAGGTGAGAAGAGATGATGAAGCTCTGAAAATATCGTAGTAAAAGCCCTTTAGATCTGACGATTTTAGACATACATAGTAGACTCTCGGTGGCCGTTAGAACAGCAGCCCGCGTGCCAAGACTCCTTCAAGCTCAGCGGAACAGAACATGAGACGCACCCGTCAAAGCATACGGAGGTGATGTTTCACATCTCGGCAGGGCTTTAGCCGCATTACTATGCTTTAGACAGTATCCCCCATGTTTTCTGAATGTGGATTGCCGCTATTTATTTTACTTTAACTACCTATATGGGAACTAGCAAGATATCCACATCTATACTAAGCAGGCTACCCCCCAAGGCACTTTATACAGCATGTTTAACACTTTATCTGGTCCGCGGGCCAATACTGGATTGGTAAATTGTCGTGGTGAGGGTAGAATGTCGGTCAGTCTATAGAACTTGAATTTCTCTTGATTTCTCTTTCTGTAAAGTTTGATACACCACCTATTCTCTCTAACCTGAAGATAAATCTTGAGAGTCGAGACAAGGTCGTAGCAGTAGCACAAAGACTCATGGCATATCTTCCGTTTCATAGAAAAGTCCTGGAAGTAAATGACTATGATAAATATCATTAATGAATGATCGGTCTATCGAGCTATAAACGGATGGCCTCTTAAGCCAGGCATGCAGGCCCCCCCAGTGTAATCATGGTTGAAGCTCCAAACCTCCCTCGCCGCAGATCACGGAAAGCGACAAAGCATCACTTAATGCCAAGAGGTGTCACGAGATAACATGGAACGCCTAGTATGATGTCCCGCTCAACACCCACAGAATCTCATAAGACTTGATGGCGGCCTGGGCGCATCATATACGTCTGCCGTCTTTCATTTTTCCCGGTTTTACTTGTTGCTCAACATCTCCGTTGCCTTTCTGTAGGCATTCCCCTTTTTTCGACGCTGCTGGTCACCTTCTCTTCTCTTTCTGCTTCTTGCGCGAGTCGCTCTTTTTTTGTTTATATTTTTTTTTAAACATTATTGTGTTCTTCACCTCTGCCTGCCTGCCGGTCAGCTTATACTACTACTGTTGAGCAGTCGAACCTCTTACATTCCTGTCCGTCTTTACGCTTTTACTTATTTACAGCTTTAATATCCAACCACTGTAACATCACGAACTAGCCATTCCGGCATACCTTATATAAGTCACGATATTTCGATATCTGGGTCGTGGAGTGGTCTATCTATCAACAATAGCCTAATACACTCTACGATAAGCATACTTGGCATCATGAGGCACGTATATCTCGCCACAACGTTGGTGTTGCTATTGGGAAGCAGCGTACACGCTGTACCAACGCGTGATGGCAACTTGCGTGCTATTCAACTCGCACAGCAGCAGGCTTCTAGCAATTCGTCCCTGTCTCAGCAAGACGACGGTAACAACGCAGGCCAGGGTCAGTCCTCTGTGGCGGCGGGAGGGCAAAGCGTCAACGGGGGAAAGGGGACGCAGGGTGGTGCCAGCAGCGCCGCAATAGGACTGGTAGCCCTCCCCGGCCAACAGGTCACGACGGGCGAGCTGCGGCCTCTTCCCGGAGGAGCCGCCGCCGTCGCAACAACAGCCGTGGCACAGAGCTCTGTGGCTGTTTCCGAGACATCTGCTCTGCTTGGAGAGGTCACATCGGAGGTGAGTAAACCCCCCCTTAGGGACTAGAACAACTGCGACGATCTAGGGACTCTAGGGACTTTCGCTAATGCAAAGAACGCAACAGGCCTCGGCAGTACTCGCCTCAAGCACCAGCCTCCAGCAGCTACTAAGTTCCTCCTCGGCCAGTGCCGAGTCAACCTCAGTCGCAGAGCTGGTGCCCCTGCCCGGCTTAAACACCATCGCAGAATCGACCTCGGCAGCGGCCTTGGTTCCCCTGCCGGGACTGAGCACCGCGACGGCCGTAGCGACGGCCGTAGAGACGAGCATCGCTGCAGCCACCACCACGTCCATTGCCGGTTTCCAGACCATCGGCGCCAGTGTCGGCGCTGGCGCGGAGACCTCGGAGCTCGCCTCCCTCGAAACATCCATCGCATCCGCGGCCCTCGAGGCGACGACGACTGCCTCGATCCAGACCATCGGCGTGGCATCCGGCGCGGGAGCCGAGGCGGCGGCGACGGCGACCTCGTCGGCGCTGCTGTCGGAAGCCCCGCCCCTCGCACTATCGTCCATCGGATTCGCCAACATCAGTACCAGCACCGCAGCAGCAGCAGCGCTGCCGGCCGGTCTCGAGGCTAGCGCCACGAGCGAGGGCGCAGCGGCAGTGGCATCTGAAACCAGCGCGCTGCTGCAGCCCCTCCCCGGCTCCGCCGCCACGACCGGCTCGCTCGTCGGGCTGCCCACCACCTTCGCCACCGCCACGTCCTCCGCCGCGGGCTCTACCGGGGAGTCCGGATCCGGCGCCGACAGCGGCAGCGGCAGCAGCGGTGTCTTGGAGGGCACGTCGCTGCAGCAGCTCCCGGGCGCCGAGGCCACTACGTCGGGGACGAGTCTGCAGCTCCTCCCCGGCGCGACGTCCGGCTCGGCGGTGCTGACGGACGCGCTGGCGACCGCTACCGGATCTGTACCGGTTGCTGAGGAGTCGGCGTCGTCGGCGTCCCTGGACTCGGCGAGCCAGACCACCGGCTCGTTTGCGAGCGCTAGCAGCAGTGCTGTGTTCAACAGCAGCGTGGCTACCCCTGGCCAGAATGCGGCGGCGAGGGACGCGGGCAGCGCGCTGCTTGTCAGTCTCGTCGCGGGCGCGGTTGGGTTTGCTGCAGTGGTTATGTTGTAATCTGACCGGGACGAATGACGCGGCTTTGTGGTGACGGGAGGGGACGCGAGAGGGTTAGGGATTGAATGGGGAAGCAAATAGGTATTAGTCAAGTCGTACCGTTAGCGTGGCATCACTTGGAAGCTGATTGAGTTTGGGGAAGGGAAGGGAGGCGCATGGTATACGCTTATATATATATATATATAAAAGACATTTGTGATTCCACTTTCCTACACGTGCGAAGTCGCTCCGGATGATAGGAGATAATACATTATAATAAACATGCTTTCATAAATTGGTATTACCGTTAGTGGAGACTGAGTCAATAGCTACTTATCTACGATGTCTTGGTTTTCCTCCACTCAGCCGCTCTGCGAGCCCCTCGGCCCTTAGCTTTTGCCCTTAAGGCCCCTTTCTTCCCCTTTGTCTTGCCAAACTTCAGATCCTTGGGCTTGCCGTCTTTGGCACTGGCTCTGCGGCCTTCGAATATGAAGTGCTCTGGCGGCTTGATACCATCGCCGTTCTCCTGCGACTTATATTCCTTCTCTCGTGGCTTTTGACGATAGCCTTTCACGCCATGTTGCTGTTTAGCTGCGGCAGAGCGACCAAACAGCTTTCCTGTACGACCTGCCTGAGATTGTTGCTCCGGAGTGATCTTGGGTGTATATTTTGTGTTTTTGCGCTTGCCGTCTGTGGCTTTGAGAGAATCTAGCCGTGCCTTTGCTGTTCGCTCCATAGCTAGGGCCGTCTTACGCGGGTCCTTAGCTCGGGACACTCGGAGCGCTCGCGGCAGCATGGGCGGGAATTTTTTCTCATTCAAAAGTAACGCCGACTCGACATCGTTTGCGTCATAAAATTGGACATATGCAAAGCCCTTGCCAACACGGGTCTTGTCGTCTCGAGGAACGCGAACGCTCTCAATTTTGCCCGCATGCTCTCCAAATATTCTCCACAATCCCTCTTCCGTATCAGCGGGGATTTTGTGCCTTTTTTTTGCGACAGTCTCCCCGTCGGCGTTTGTGTTGACCACTGTCTCATCGTCGATGAAATCTAGGTTCCCGACGAAGACGCACCTCCGATTATCAACTGCGGACGGATGGGCTACGCCATCAGCCCGCAAATGCCTGTCCAAAACTACTGACCCATTGAGAGCCTTGAGAGCAGTTCGACACGCTAGTGGGGTCGAGTAGATCGCATAGGCGTTCGTGGATTTTGTAGTGGCGGACATGACCGATTTAGTGATGAAGGCCGCTCGCTTGGGTTTGGCACCTGTGGAAAAGGGGGTTGACCGAAATCGAATAGACTCAATTTTGTGCGGGCCTGTTGAAGAGTCGAGCTCGGATAAAGGTGCTTCGAGATGGGATATGAGAAGCTTTTTCGCCTTGGAAGAGGTAACAGCTTCGATTGATACATTGCCCAGGAATAAAGTCCGATTTGCTTTGTCAAGTTCGAGATCAACATGTTCATCCGGCTTCTGAAGCGATTCGTGAACTAGCGGCGCACCCTGGTCGTCATCCTCGTTATCATCGTTGGCCCCCTCGACTTCTACATCTTCACTTCCGCGAGAGGTGGTATCCACAGCCTCGCCAGCTTGGCCTTTGCGACGCTTCTCTTGCCGGGTTTCTCTCTCCTCTTCATCAGCTAGCTTGGACATGTACTTCCCTTCGATGTCATCATGGTCGTCTCTTCGCTTCCGCTTACGGTCTTTGCGTAAGGTTTTCGACTGGTCGGTAGAGCTTTCGGTTTGAGACGTCGTTTCTTCGCTTACATCAGATCCTACCTCTTCTTTTTCCTCCCATGAATTGTCGTCTCCATCAATTTCGTCGTCCTCTAGCTCGGTTAGGGAGTTCTCGTCTTCCTCCTCCGCCGCCTCCTCTTCTTCTTCGCTCGATTCAACGTTGGTATCTCGGTTTCTCGGTTTTTTAGTGGCTTGCTGCTCTTTCCTCGGCACTAGCTCTGCATAGCGATCTCTGGAGGGAACTTTCACTGGACCCGACTAGTAAAAAAGAGTTAAATCAGGAAAACCTCGTCCATGTAAGGTGCACTCACACTACTTGCGAACAAAGCATTGAGAGTGGGGTCTATAGCTTTGCTTGGAGCAGCTAGGCCAGTTTTCCTACAGTAGGAGTCAATGGTTAGGATAATTGATGGGAGTGCATTGAATCAATGTATACTCACGTTTTTGCCATCGTTTCTCAGTTGTAGGCTGTTGGCTCTCTGACAAGGCGCGTAATATCGTGAATAGAATTACTGCAGCAGGTAGCTTGACCAGGCGAGACCCACATAGAAAAAAAAAGATCTTATCATGATCTCGGCTGTCGATCACTTGGTTTTAGCTACGACGAATTTGGCTTAGTTCAGTTTTCGTATATTTAAGTATACATATGCATCTTTAAGTACATATGTATATCTATAACTTAGGTCATTACTGCTTATCTAGTAACTAGCAAAATAACGAATAATGGGGGCTTAGTAACCTGACACTGAGCCACTAGCTCTCATGTGCTACTTACTTCTAATTCATCCCTTCATAGAAATGTCGGGAATGCTTGCTTGTATCATAAATGACCATAGTCAAGTAACTACCATTGAGCCATAAAATCTTCGTATAAGTTATGCCTAGCTTCTGACTTTGAATTCGAGTCACAGTACTAAACCTCAAGAAGCTTATGAGTACAGCACGGGCCTTAATCCGGCCTACATAAGCCAGCAAAGTACCTACATAGAGGTAGGTTCTGCTGGCCCAGATATAACTTTTCTTCTGCAATACTAATAAGTCATTTCTGGTATCACTAGTAGGCTGAACTATGACGGGTTTTGAGTAGTCATGTCATCGTAAAATGCGAGTCTACAGAGTAGCTCCACGCGTTTGATGCCATCGATTCGAGGTTAGTCTAGTGCAAACCTCACTAGGAACACTTAGCCAACAACCCTTGCCAAGGTTTCAAAGCAACCATCCCCGTCAGGGGTTTGCCAACCTCCCCTCTTCCGTAACTACCACACACCCACGACTCGACACTGAGGGGCTCCGGAATATGCCATTCCACCTGTCGTCCGAAGAAGTTAAGAACGACAAGCCACTTCTCTCCGGCGACGCTAGTCCTCAAATAAGCAAATACGTTCGGATGCTCCGGGGCAAGCTCCTCGAAATCGCCGTACACGAACGCGGCCTCCACTCTTAGACATTAGGTACCGAGTGGAGCATCGCCGGCATCTCAGCTGTGGCCGAGCCCGAGTATCCCACAGCGACCTGATCTCGCCAAAATAACGGGTCGGGATGCCGACGTTTCTCACGTCTTAGACTCGAAACTCGTCGTCCCAACCGGAGACGGATTGGCTATCCCCACTTGCCCCCAGGTGCAGCGACGCTAGCAACATTAGCATTGGTTCGAATGGCAAACCACCGCCTAAGTCTATCCACATGTGTCTTCGTTCACCCGTCCGAAGGCGTCCCTCTGCAGCAAAGGTCAAGCTCGTGTATAATTAATACCCCAAGGCTGAAGCAACACCGAGTGAATATATACAGTTTATCTATATACAGTTTATCTATAGACGTCCACAAAGATCTGCTCTGACATCCGTTTTCCCCGGACGCAACTACATAGACCTTGCCAACTGGTTGGCTTCGAGGCTTCCAAGTCACCACGAGCCAGCCGACAACGATAACAGGCATTGGCTTGCGGTGTTGCACCACCTACAGGCGCAGCGATGGCCGCCCAAATGAATAAAACAATGATTCTCGAGTCCCGCAGGGCTATTGAGTAGACGGGATGCATTGAAAACCTAACTTTATTGGCTACCTACTTTATTCCGCTAACGTTCGCTGCTTCGGTATTTGGCATGGGTTTTGAAGTTTTTGGTCAAGGTGACCTACCCATGGCTATATTTTGTAGTTGCACTGCTCTTGGTGTTCTTGACACATGTCATGTCCATTCTAGACATGGTAGCGTCGAAGCGGTATGCCAGTGTACTGCGTATGGCTCTCCACAAGGCGGTCGTCCAATAGAAGATGGAAGAGAGGAGTTCTTAATGATTAAGCCGACACAAGGGCCGATGTACTCTAAGACGACTATTCAGTCCTTCTATAAACCAGCATGATCGGATGAAAAGCCCCACAAGGCGGCTGCCACGAGTTGCTGAAGGTCGTCAATATCGGCGAAGGGGTTGTTGTTTTTACGTTGTGCAATAAAATTCTCAGCGCGGAAAGTATCCGAAGGCTGGCTTAATAGACAGTTCGAAGCCACAGTTTAGGTTAAAGTGACAATTACTTGTTGTACAAATGGATCGAACGCCGGGGCCAACACAAACACAATAGCACCGACAGAAACAAATGGCCAGCGAGATGCCCTGGTCAAGATTCGGATTGCACCCAGGGGGCCGCGACTTGCATCGTCGAACAGCTGCATGTCATAGAGACGTTTTCCATCCAAGTTCCGATACCAGTGCCATTTAAATTGGCCGATGGACGATGGGTTGAGCTTTCAGCGGCGCCGGACGAATTCTGCTGCCGTGCAGCAATTGAGCGCTGCGACGAAGTGGTGGGAAGGCTGCCGAAGGTTTGGATGCATCTCGAGTGCTCCTCTTTTGTAGGACATTGCTTCCCACGTAGCAATGTAAGCTGTAATTGTCGTACACAACCACCTGCGGCCGCACCACAGCAAGTCAGTCCTTTCTTCTGTGTGGGGTTGTGGATACCTGTGTCGCACGTGACACCCACGTAAATGCCTAGGCCATGATCAAACCCCTCAGGAGGAATTTCTAAAAGAAGAATAGATACCTCCCATTAATTGGTGGCTGAATAACCTATGTACTTAGGGTGGCACGTGCATCTTGGCCCACCTATGTGCTTTATATAAGCGGTTGCTCGGCCATCCGATGCGCTCCAGCGGGACCCCGCGTTTCCCCGCGCGCGCCAATCGCGTCACAATGCTTCGCTTCACGTGCTCACCTCTTGAGTCATACCCTCTTTCCTCTTTCCTCGCACACACTCAATTCTGCCCTTCTCTTGCCCAACGCGATTTATAACCGTACGACCGAATGAACATCATTTCGTGGCTCGAAGGCGTCGATACCGAAGCCTCGAGCAATGCTGATCCGCAGCAGCTGCCGGCGACCCGAAAGCGTAGACAACAACAACAACAAATGCCTACGCCGACGGCATCGACAACCGATAGCCCTGGCGCGGTGCTTCCGCCTACCAAGCGACGACGGCCCGATGATAATAATGAGGGTGATGTAGACCTAGATCGCACTCCGAAGGCAAGGAGTGGCAAGGCATTGTCTATTTCGGATACCGGCAGCTACTCATCAAACAATTCAAGAACATCTCCTACTAAGCGCCTAGCGAAGCTCGAGCTTGCCCCCGGCAGTCCCATATCCACACAGCAGATTATCAGAACGGATCACCGTATACCGGTAGGACTCAAAAAACTATCCTGAGAGACCTCGACAGCTTTCAGAATCGGAACGGCATCGTGCCTGAATATCTTGCGGCCGAGATACAAACGTGTGCGGAATACGACGACGACTTCTACAATTTTGCGCCTTCTACATTCGAAAGAAGCGATGGAGCAACCCGTCTTCCTGTCTCCGACCCACAGCTTGCTTTACACCAGATCTTGAAGGTTTTCAAATCAGCCAAAGAGTGTCTCAACGAGGACCATGCGGAAGCAACGTGGAATACCCTCGTTCATTGGCCAGTGTTCGAATTAGCCCTGGGGTCTATATCCGATGTGTCAGAGAGAGCACAATCAGCCTCGGGCCCCGGGCATGGAACAGAGACAGCACAGCCAGCCTCGGTCCCTGGGAATAGAACAGAAGACCAGGGACGGGAAGATCAAGTCCGCGTTTGTGGCATGCCTTGTACAGCAGCCAGACTAACAGGTCATGCAGGCGGTTCTAAAATGGTAGATTATTGTATCTTCATCGAGCCCGGGTCGGATGAAGCCGCGAAGATCAACGAGTTACGAGAGAGATGGGAATACATCAATCACACCGATTACAACCCGCTCCGCCGACGACCTATCGTCCTTAGCGCCGAGTCTAAGAAGCCCGGCGAAGGATTTAAGAATGCGCAATTGCAGCTTAGCGTCTGGCAAGCCGCACAGTGGAAGTTCCTTTTGGATCTCTTAGCTGGAGAATCTGAAGGGACCCAAGTGCCAGCGGCCATTCCCTTCCTCCCCGCTCTCATCATACAAGGCCACGACTGGTATTTTGCTGCCAGCACAAGGTTTAACAACGAGACAGTACGTACATCTTTTGCTGGTATATGCTCACTGTCCGATGTATTTCCTGCGGTTCCGTTACTGTCTTTATCACTTACTGTATAATTCTGATTGACTGACTCGCAGATACTGTGGATAAAGCAACCTATCGGTGCAACCGAGAGCATTCTCGGTATATTCCAGATTATTCACGCCTTGCGTCATATTGCGGCCTGGATACGTACTACATACTGGCCTTGGTATAAGCGTACGGTTCTACGTTTACCTTTAGCGAAGGTATCGGGAAACACTGTATAAGAATTAGCTCAGACCCGCGAAGTGACCGAGGTACCGCAAGACTACGGCAAGTGCTTCCGCGTCGCAAACAAATGGGATACAACGGTTACAATAGCCAACAAGAATGGCCTTACGACTTTCGGTACGATTCTGTATGAGTCACTCCGAGCGATGTAAACTACAGGCGCTATTACCCAATCACTTAAAATTGCATCACCAAGGCCTTACTTGGCGCAAGAAACCCTCTATAGCTCGCTTCTATACGGATTAGTGTGAGATCGAGCTACTCCTTCCCGTCAGATATAAGGCCCCTAAAGGGGGTGGTAACTACTACTCACCTTTTGCCTTGCTAGCGCAATAGTTATTTCTAACACTTCCAGCTCCGCACGCAGGCTCGGTACAAGTCCATCCACTTCCATCTATCCTAGCATTCCTCTAGCACAGACGAAAGAGCAGAAATTAGCTAGGATTCGATAGCGAGGAGCGAGATAGAATCTTCGAGGTTGTCGTTGGTATTTTGTGGAATAATTGGCCTTCGGCGATGGGCCCGTCAACCAAATCCGTCCCATTCTTACAAAAGAAATCAAGTAATCAGCGTTACTTGGTCAACCGTTACCCTACTTGTGCTGCATTATACCCCCACCTCATAGTCCTTAAGCAGCGGCTTAACTTAGCGTCGTGTTGTGCCGATCGAATCAAGATACAGTTCGCTGCATTACTAAATGAAGGGGCCTGGTGAGTTTTACAAGCCATATAGAGTTTACTATTAGTCAAGACACTAATCATATTCAAGGTATCGGAATGAAAGGGGCCGGACTCATGACTCTGACGGCTTCTGGAATCTCGCATATGACCTCTGCCAAAATGTGAAAGGTGAAAGCGAAGCTGATGCAAGAGATGCTGTGCTTGTTGACATACACTTCTGTTTAGGTCTCACCTCATCTGGCAATAATGATCTTGCTAAAGCCCGCACTCACCAGCAAGCCTTCTTCGCGCTGCAGAAGCGTATTTGCGAGAGCATTGCCCCCGGCTTTATCGATGAGAAGCTAGGGCTTGCGTACGCTGAGCTGGGTCTTTGCTATATGCTTGCTGGCAAGCTAGACGAAGGGATCGAGGCTTACAAGCGTGAACGAGAGATTAGAGATGCAATAGGGATTAACATCCCGCTTTCGAGGGACGCGACTTTTGCGTCGGCATATAGTGAGTACGCCTCCGTGTTGTTTCCTCCTGTTTTGGCAACTTCTAGATCACAAACATCCTCTTTTAAAGAAAATTGTGCCCATGGGCTTCTAAAATGCTCATAAATAATACTCAAAATGGCAATAACTGATCCCAGGTGCTCTAGTGATGCGAGGTGATCTTGACTTAGCCGAAAAGGTGCTTGTCGAGTGTGTCGAACTCGCAGAAGAAAAGGGAATGACGAAATCAAGCCACAGGTAAGGAGATACCACCAGATAAATTAATAATCACGCGTGATGAGGCTACCGGGAATATTCCAATTAACGTGGCCGCCAGGGTCGGTCGCGTCATATACACTCTCGCCAATCTTCGCGCACTCCAAGGCCGTGATGATAAGGCCTATCAGCTTCATCTAAAAGCTCATCAACTGCTTGTAGATACTTCTAGCGAGAGGGAAGTCCCAAGATCTAAACATAAACTTGCAGAGTATCTCATGCGGTCCCATCGCTACGACGATGCTATGTGAGTACAAATCTTCTGGGTTTCTTTTGCCATTTCTGTCCATCAGGTTTGAAGACACATATACTGACTTTAATACACCATGTAGCAACATGATTAATGATGCTCTCAATAGTTGGAGCCATGATCCCAAGGTGTACCGGCCAGAACTTGCAAGGACAGCATTCTTAAAAGCTCAGCTATTCGAATAAATCGGTAAGATCTAGAAGGTTAACGTCGCATACAAGGCTGTTGGGCGGCTGAGAGCAGAACTAGTCCCTCACGATAAAAGGGATGTTAAGAGTCTTACTAGCGAGGATTTTGATAGCATTGTACCATTTTGGACAAGGTAATCAACTAACTATGAAATGGCAGTACACGTTATGGATATGGACGTTCTTTATAAATCAAATAGTGAGTAACAAGTAAAATATAGTTTCGTTTTTTGAAAGAAAAATAACAACTTAATGCTTGATTATTTATTTAGTGTATTTGGTGATTACCTATTTATCTTACACGTATTCCAAACACGCTATACTGCGTAGCGGATATTTTAGTCCGTTTTGGTAAAAGAAAACGGTCACTCTCCGTTTATTTATGCAAACTGGTTGGTTTATTTACCTATTCTGTACGTACTACGTATCTCAGGTTCCAGGTTTTACTTATTAGCAATATGAAGCACCGCTTCTAGTACCCTTGTTATAGCGAGGTATGGATGGTCAATATTTGTCGTTTGCTAAGTGAAGGCTTACTTGAAGAATCGAAGAGGCAACACTGGCGCTACTGACACTTTGGTTCATGA
Organism: Hypoxylon argillaceum; assembly: GCA_022495175.1. Taxonomy (NCBI): domain Eukaryota; kingdom Fungi; phylum Ascomycota; class Sordariomycetes; order Xylariales; family Hypoxylaceae; genus Hypoxylon; species Hypoxylon argillaceum. The sequence goes on along the minus strand of MU378266.1, from coordinate 11,518 downwards.
TGTATGCGTCTCTCCTGTCCTCCCAGTTTGGACGTGAGCGCCTATTGACTGTTGGCTATTGGTGAATAAACACTGTGGATCAAATCTATTAAAAATTCATTATCACAATTGGCAGATAATAGCGGAGATATAGGGTGGCGCTTGAGGAATATAGGTAGATTATCACCTGGCAACTAGGTACTTTATGGTTCTTCATTCGTTTTTCTCGTTTCTTCTTTGCTATCTAGAAAATCGTTGATTTTTCTTTTTCTTCGATTTAAACAACATGGAAACCCTCCTGGCCTCGAGTTTCTTCCGCGAGAAACGAGCCGCTTCATTGCCGACACCAGCTCAGATCCGTGCTTTAAACGAGAAGAACAGCAAGAACAGCGATGTAGTTAGCTTTGATTGGCCGCCGCCCGTTAAGATTGAAGCACTCGGTCTTTTTGTAAAGTACGGAACTCGCGTAACAGTGACGGAGGGCCAAACCTAGGTCTGGATACGTGAAAAATTACAAGGCCGTGTAAATGTCCCCGAAGTGTTTGGGTGGGCTCAGGACCAAGGTCAGACATTCTTATACATGTCTTTAGTCGACGGAGACCCATTAAGCGAGAGATGGCCTTGCATGACGACGCAAGAACGGCTGACTATTTGTGTCGAACTGCGGTCAGCGGTATCTGCGTGGCGCAACTTAACACAGGACGAAGGCACTTGCTACATTGGTCAGTAACAAACATGCATATATATATGCAACATATTATATCACTCTTAGCTAAAATAACTAACCCATGAGTTAGGAAGTATACACAAGCAGCCATTGACAGATATCTTTTTTACGATAAGAGACCAAATCATAGGTCCTTTCCAAGGTGTAGATGCAGTCAAGCAGTTTCAAGACACGCTGGACATCGATGTTGCAAATCCCGGACCTGTCGTGTTTACGCATAACGATCTCGTCGCGTGCAATATTCTCGTAAAAAGAAACAGTTCGAACCTAGCAGCTATTATCGACTGGGGCCAGGCTGGATGGTATCCTGCATATTGGGAGTATTGCAAGGCGCGACGCATTAGTGTGCCAGACGACCGCTTCTACCATGATTATGAGCCGGAATGGAAGCAAGAATACTTGCCTAAAATCATGAGCCCGGTAGATGAAGTGAAGGTCTGGCATCCTTTTCTTCGCTTTGCACTGTCGAAGATATGAAATTAGCATCTGCGAGGAGGTGTTGCAACACTTATTCTCGGCTTTATAATAGCCAGGAGTATTGGCGTTGGAATGGTATTTGGTGCTTCTATTTCTAAGTTCACCATAGGGCCTTGTTTTAATGACCATCGGATCAAATGATGCATCTATGCTCTGTAATGGCTGAAAATAGCTTTAATGAAGTGTCAGATAATATGGTACCCAGTTACCTATGCTTTCAACTCTACGCGAGGGACATTTTTCAATATATGCTCCATTGGTCACTGTAGCCTAACATAGGTAACTTTGCGGCGAGCTATAAGATTACCTAGCAATATTACGGTGATCTAGTTTTTATAGCTTAGATAGGTAACGTTTACGTTCTACATATAGGTACTTTGTTTGTCTACCTATGCCGTCCTATTATGTAATGAATGCTAGAATCCGGTTTACAAGAAAACGGCCACTTTCCGTTTAATTTAATATATTTTCGGTAATAGGTGTATTAAGTTATACGATGGTACCTTGTTGCCTCTATATATACATACAGCTAGGACCTACATAGGGTACCTAGGTAGCTCCCTGCATTAGGTATGGCGGTACCGACCTTATCGATAACGACTCTCCTACACTCGGCCGCCAAATGCCGTAACGTAGCAAGCGACTTGGGGTCATTGGGGCGCGCAGCCCATGCGCCGGATTTTGGTTAGGTCTTCTTCTCCTGCAGCGAGCTCAGCGTGATCAGTCGGGTCTCTCTCTTTCCTCTCTGCTCACCTTCACCATTCTACATGCTGAGTAGCAACTTACACAACAAACCTTGAAGATACCAGTTCTACACAGTTGTCACGCATAATTGAATTGGCTATACTTTTGTCTCATGCCAAACACGATCCCATCTTTGAGCTCCTCGTCGTCTTTTTACCGACCTCTTTCTCTCCCTCCCAAGCTCTCTAAAAACTCAACGTTCACCCAGCGCCTTCGATACTACGAGCCGCCTATGAGGTTGGCTTGACACCATATCTGTGGCATTTGATCGAATTCTGCGATATCCAAACCCCAAATACATTTCCAACAGCGCCATGGCGACCGGCGACACGGCGCCTCCGCCTCTCTCTATCCCTCCCCCGCAAATTGAACCACTTTCAGACGACGACGGTTCCAGCCCCTTGAGCGATGTGGAAGACAAAGACGAGGACCCTGATGAGCTGCCTGACAATAGTCTTTTGAACAACAACGATAATGACGACTTTAGCTTTCCCGACAACCACTCTGACGCGAACGACACTGAAGCCGAGACTGAACGTCTCTACGATACTCCCCAGCAGACCACGCGCCACAAGGACGTCGTCCTCGACCAGTCAGCCGCTGCAACAGTCTACGAACGCACTCCGAGTAAGCTACGGCTAAGGCCTAAAGTAGCAGGTCGAGGCAACGACCACCAAGCCACTCCCCTGTCCGACGACGATATTTCAATGGCCTCTAGTCCCCCTTTGCCACCGATAGAAAGCCCAGAAAAGCTAAAGTCACCTACGTTGGACATACTGGCACAGGTAGCTGCAACCCAGGAAGCTGAAAGCAGGAAGCGAAAGCGGGCTTCATTGCCCACCGAAGCTCCCGAGCTCGACCAACCCCCTCGGAAACGTGCCGATTCCATTCCCGTTGCAGATCAAGCGGCAATGGACGGCGATGCGACTATGGTAGATGAAGACGATCCATCCTTAAATACTAATAGCGGCGAGCACTCTACTGACGAAGCTGTTGACACGACGGTGGGGGATGATGAACCGGAACGAGACGAACCTGTCCCACAAGTCCAATCAGACCACCCCAGTATGAGAAAGCAAACTCGAAGCAGCTCAAGAAAACTCAAAGGTACCGACGAAATAGCAGAGGCTGATGTGCCTACGGGAGAATCGTTAGATGGGACAGCCCCCGAGGAAGATGAAGCACATACCGGCGAAGACGAGCATATGGAGGTTGATGTGGACGAGGAGGCAGAAGCAGCCCAAAAAAACGAAGAAGAACGTATGGCAAGGCCACCGGCAACTCCCCTGGACAGAGACACTGACTCTGCCGCCATAGTTGAAAGGAAAAGGGCTGCTTTTGAGCAACTTAGTGGAATCGAGAAACGATTTGCGACATTTAGAGAAAAGTTGGACCCGCCCTCCCATGCTTGTCAATCCTAAATGCTAACTATTCACTAGGCTTTACGAGGAGCGGTTAGAACAACTAAACAAAGAAGAGGCGATGCTGCGATCCGACAACCCAACACACCCGGACTACCTCGCAATGATGCAGTGCGTTGATGCACGAAGAGACGAGAGGCTACGTGTAGCGGATCGCGAGCTAGAGCTCAAAATAGAAGCATCAGAAAGATGGGCAGTGGCGAGGCGAGCTCAGATCCACTCCCAGTTCTTCCAAGCAGTCAGAGAGTCGCGAGAGACCATATTAGCTGAACTTGGCCAGCATTGGTACGATATACAACACGAAAGACGAAAAAATGCCAACAATGTCCCCGAATACGGTATCCGGTTCCCCAAGAGTCAGGCCCAGCGTGTAAGGGATGCCCTCTCGTACAACCGAGAGGTATCGATCCTCTCGGGGATCGCTAAGCATGAGGGGATGCCCGCCGCTCCCGACATGCGAGGCGCTAGCGTTCAAGAGTTAGAAGACGATTTTGACGCCATCAGTGTAAGTCAGCTAGATGCTTGCTTCTGTGAAAACCTGATGAACCACTAATGCGTGAGAACCAGAATAATAGACATCACCCACCACGGCAGACGCTACACAGACCAATATATGCGGACTATGGGGGCGTACCGCTCGTAGAAGCTATTGGGCCTGCCGGGGCAGAGTTCCTTGAACAGACCCCCTGGGCTAATCCAAATCACCCGTCAAACGCCCACCTTTTACAGCGACAACATACAGGCCACCATGATTCCCATCTCAATGCATTGTCAGGCGCATCGGCCGAGCCCCGACGGGCTTCAAACCAGCCGAATCCGTTTGCCATTTCATCGGATTCTCAACCTTTCAACGGTCATGCCAAACCATCCAAAGGCATATCTAGGCAACCGACCACCTCGCCTGAAGTTACACGCGCGGCGAGTCTGCTAGAGCAGACGAGAACGCTAGGTAGGGCAGCTGCGGCTCCTAGCACAAGCGAGAACAGCCATCCTCGTGGCTATGCGGGAGCCACGGCTGTCAACTCGTAAGACCAAGCGACGATGACGAAACAGGTTTAACGAGGGGGGCATTTTGCATTAAATAAACAGCGGGTGACGGCCATCCTGTGCTTCTTGATACCAGGCGTATTGCTGTTTTGTATCCGGCGTTATAAGCTGTGGCGGATAATGGGGCGTTAGAGGGAATTTGATCGCTTAGGGAGATTTACTGGGGCTAAGCTTGGGGCGCATTTTTATTGTCTAATAGGGAGACAAGGTCGGCAGCCTTGTTTATGGTACATTGCGACATTGGTCGCTGATTCTGTAGATACATATCCTCCCATGGCGTTTTGAAGGGAGTAGACTGTTGGAAGGCTCAGTTGGCTCATGATACCACCTAGTTGCTGTTGATTCACAACTCATATGTCGACATCATTCAAGGCCGCCATAAATATTATACAAAGTAATGAAATACCATGTATTGCTGTCTATGCGCTGGATCCTGCCACGGAACTATGTCCATTCCTCGGGGAAATCACTTCTGAGAGGATTGCACTGGCGCATTAGGCACCTTGACGTCCTCGAACTCGTCTTGGCCAATGGCTCGAATAGTGTAGATGTCTAACCACCAGATAACCTATATCAGTATGCTATTCTGTGCCTTATATCATACATTCGACCAACACAATTAACTTATAGGGGGCTTACAAACGCCTATAGCGAAGGCAGCGACGGCGGAGCCGACGACGGCATTCTTGAAGAGGTAAGGCTTTCGGGCTCGGATGAGAGCAGGCGATTGTCGGAACTGGCGATCGTAGTAGGAAGAACTTCCGAATCTGGCTGCTATTAGCTTATAGAACTCTTGGACAATATAGACACAGAATAAGCAGCTGTAGCTTACCCGGGTGGCATCTTGAGGGTATTCCTGCCCAGTCAGGCGTTGTTTTTGAAAATGCAGCAGGAAAAGATTGCACGGGCTAGGTATTGACGGTTGCTATCTGGATCTGACGGAGATGGAATGGTCTAGTACTGTCGTCTGCCGTTTACACTTACGGTATTAGGTGGTTTTGGGGTTGACCACTTTTGTACTACTTATATATCAGATTAGGTTTAGCGTGTTTTCACTTTGCCTCAAGCTGGGATCACCCCACCTACCTAGCGATATTGTCAATTGGTACCTCGCAGACTGCGTACCTGCAGTTTAGGAGTCATAATGTCTTATATGTATGCACATAGTATTCCTCAACAGGCTCATAGTATTCATCATTCCCGTGTCATCTCCTGGGTCTTAGCATGAATAGTATTTTAAAGCTACGAGATACCAAAATAGCATCACCCCCCAGAACGCGTTGATATATAGAGTACGTTAGGTGAAGATAGACAAAGTCCAAACTTGCCTCCTTCCCTTTGTGACTAGGTAGTCGAGTAGGTTTCATTATATGAAGATATGAAGAGTAACCTTCTAAGAGGTTATCAAAAATCGTAATAAGTGCTGCACAAACAGTAGAAATCTATGTACCTGGGTGCATAGTTCTTCACGAACCGTTAGTTTCCCCTTGGTGCCGTATCTAGCGAAACAAACAGTGTTCGACTCATCTGCAAATGATCTGTTGATGGGAACACTTATTTGCAACTACGCTGTCTAGGAAGATAAGAAAACCACAATGGCAATAGCCATCGATACGTGGTACAGCTAGGGGGGGTTTATTTAGTCGGCGCAACAATAAAAGTATTTGCGGTCTTAGGAATGAGGTGCATGTTCCTCTCCATCGAACTCTCTGGGTTCGAACTGAACCCTAGATGTTATTAGTTGTTTCATTCCTAGTAGTTAAAATAGGGATATCTTAATCTTGATTTGCCTGTTTCTATTCTGATCTATTATGGTTGGTAAAATTTAACCCTCTTATTTGATGCAAGAGATAATTCATGTGGACTTTTTTTATCAATGCCATCTTAGCTTCGATATTAAATCCTTTTCCGTGTTGCAACTTGATCCCATTTATTTCAACTTCTGGCGTTGGTGATTGGAGCTTAATTCGTCTCTGTGGATTGCAGAAGCACCATCCTAGTCTCGGGTCACCTAAACACTTGAGGGACGGCTACAGGCCAAGCATCTTTTACGCGTAGGTATTATCTTCTGCGCCTAGATATCTGTCCCAGTTCCAGTCCCGCACGGTCCATCCCTATGAAAAGCCTGAGTGATGCGATCGAAGCAGGCTAGAAGTCTTTATTTCTACTTTTCTAATATAGAGGTAACGGGTCTGGCTAGGATTCATCGGGTCTAGGATACCTGCGGTGTAGGGTGATTGGTGGGTATCGCCCCTCTCCCAGTACCTAGGGTATCCTACGGTGGCCCACAGCGCATACTGAGTCAAAACCTATACACTTAACGTTATATCTCTTGATTTCATCAACTTTTTAGCTTTTAACACGATTTATTCAACAACAATAGAACATATAAAATTAAATAAAATATAGTAAAATAGCTCTATTAATTACACATCTAACAAACCTATTTATATATATATAGCTAAAATATCAGGTATATTTTTAGTATAAGCATATAGTGTATTATATAGATAATATGTACTAAAACAAACGTTTGCAGCTAAGAAATAAGAGCCCCTCAGAACAATCTAAGCCTAAACAGGATGTTGACTAAGCCCTGTTCGGTTGAATAAGGTCAGTCTAGACCATATTAGGACAGTATAGTGGAGCGAAAATAGGTTGGAGGTGTTAAGTGCATAGGTTATGACCCAGTAACAGCTGTGGGCCACCGTAGTATCCACTGCACCCAAGGATTAAAACAGCTGTACTCTGTACCTTGAGTAGGTAGCTTGTAGGTAAGTAAGTCTTAGTAAGAGGTACCTACGGTTCTCACCTACAGTAGGTACATACCTATATGCTAGTGAAGTCCAGCCTTGGCTGAACTTTCATTGTCTCTTCGCGTTCAAAGCTCCGAGCAAGTCTAGCCCGCGATTCTTTTACAATGCCTCTCACATACTTTTTCAACACCTCTTCATGGTAATGCTTGTAGCGCCGCCATATCACCCCGCATCGATAATTTGGTTTGGTTTGGCACATAATCTACGATATAAGAGATTGCGGTGACACTGCGGTGACTGGTAAGTTCCAATGTAATGTGTGCCGCAGACGCGTGCATGCGACGCAGCTTTTGACATGGCCCAAGTCACCTAGTGGCTCAGGTAGAGAGTTGCTCCCCAACTGACATCACCGACTAGGAACAAGAATAACAACAACACCCAGCCTCATCGCAACAGCCGCCCTCCGCCCACGTCCGCACGCGCACCCCTAGCCTCTTCTCCAGCCCACTAGCAAGCTCGCCTTGCCTGCCCACCTGTCGGCATCAATTGATTAAACTGGACGGATCACCACCCATTCGACTAGCACGGGCGCATTGTCCCTTGCGCCCTGTTCCTAATTCTCCCCCCTTCCCCTACTAGCCATTCGATCGTCGAGCCGTCCAGCCATCTCAAGTAGCATCATCGCAGCGTGACTCCTTCCGCGCATACCCTTTGTTGCTAGCCGTAGTCTCTTTCGAACCCCCTACTGCTCCCCATGTTGGTCGTCTAGGATAGTTTGAGTTAGTCCTACACATGCTGTCATCATGGCGGCCGCTCCTCAACTGTCTGTTGCCGACCAGATACGCCAGCTGGAAGGCGCGCGGAAGCTGGTTCTGAAGGATGTTTCATATTACCCGCAGGTCATTCAGGCTACTCTACCTATTATCGGCCCCTCCTCTCAGGTTGAGTTTCGAAGATGGGGATCCGAGTTTCTGGCGGAAGCCTTCGCTACGCCTGCCGTTCCTCTCAGCAGTAAGGAGACTTTGTCGCTCGTGGTTCTCGACACATTGAAATCGCTGGTAGAAGACCCGAAGCAAGATGTCCTGGTCTTGCGGGGTGTGATACAGGCTGCAGCTAGCATATATCCGCTGGCCATGCGGTGGACGTAGGTACCCCTGATCACTTCAGTATTGTAGCCTTGTCTGTAGACCTTGCCGCCGCCGCCGCCGCAGCAGCCGCCTTAGTCTGTGACTTTGCGTGCAGCTGCTCGCTCTCCGCTTTGATTGTCTTCAATCTTTTCCATTTGCTCGCCGCTATTCTTCAAGAGGGCCCCATCACTGACCTTGGAGCCTTTGTTAGAATAAACAACTCGTACGATACTGCAACATGGGAGAAAATGACTGCCATCAAGACAAGAATAAGAGATATATGGGATACTGCCCCGCTCACGGTACGGATATGCTGCATCAAGTTTATACAAAGAGTAGTGTTGGCACATACCTCGAGTGTCAACCCTGAGCCAAGAGTACGAGACCCGTCCATAGTTGCTTGTCAAGCAACCACTGACTCATTATTGCAGCGCGGTGACCCCCTCGATATCTCTCGCAACATGGTACCGCCTAGTCACCCAGCACTTGATGGCGATCAGCTTGAGGCCGAGGCCTCTGGTTTGCTAGATAGAATGTTGAGCATCTTAGAAAATGAGAACAGGTAAGCGCCGTTCCTTTTATACACCGCTGACTGCAAAGGGACACGACTAACCGTTCTCTACTATATCTCCAGTGACCCTTTGCTAGTTGACGCAACTCTGAATACCTTATCTATTCTAGTCCGCCAACGGCCGAAGACATCCAACCGTATAATATCGACCCTTTTCAACTTCAACCCCCTGGCGCTCGCAGCAAATGTTCCCTTGAGCCCCAAAATTAAGGTCCGAGTGAGGTCTATGGAGAAGACAACACGGATGCTACTCACGCATTTGTATAGACGGTCAGTTCTTCAGCCTCAAGTCATTCGCTCCTAGTACTAACGTATACGGATAGGGATCCTCAGAATCCTTTGGCTGGCCGTATGCAGCAATATGTCGAGCGTCTTGCACGGTCACGAGCGGAGATTTTTGACGAAACCGGGCGAAAGCGCCCCATGGCAGATCAAGCTAATACTATAGAGGCGAAACGACAGCGCATAGCAACACTATCCACTCAGCCTCAGATCGAGATTACTCCGCTGAAACCCGGAGTAAACACTTTAGCGGAGGTTTTCACATTTACTCACAATGATGGCCTGAAGAAATTTAACGTTAGCGATACCATTCCAGCACCAATCGCGGCCAGAATCAGCGTTCGAACTATTGCCCAGCTCGATACAGAAATCCTCCATCGGGCCATCAATGTAAGACGAAGTGTATTAACCTCTTCGCGCTCACGCTAATTATATGTATAGGGCGTTCGAGCCCGTTTAGTGTCCTTGCACGAGGCCCGTCAACAACCTATTAACCCTGAAACCGCCCCCTTAGACGTTGAAGAGGATGAGGATGATTATGAACCAGACTATTATGCTGCTGAAGATACTGAGCAACTCATGAATAAGCTCGACTCCTCACCATCAGATGAGGTGCGTAGCTTACAGGCACCAGTACTAGGAGTGTTGGCACTACCAGCCTTCAAACTTCCACCCCCTCCCACTTTAGATCCAGAACAAGCTGCAAGGGTCGGTCAAGGCGCTATTGCACGTGTTTTCAGTACGATGCAGACTCTTGAAGATCCCGCTACGAAGAAATCCAAGGCTGGCCTAAACAGACTTGCTGCCAGCTCGTATGATCGCGACTCCTGGATAACCGTCATAACCCGTTTAGCCACTCGCACAAACGCTGGGCTTGATGAAATTTCTGTCAAGGACGAGGAGAATACTGTTACGCTACCCGCCGTCAGCATGAGTGATAGTATACGGGAAATGCTCTACGCTTATGTGCTCGAAGACTTCAGAAAACGAATCGACGTGGCGGTTACATGGCTAAGCGAAGAATGGTACAAAGAGCGTGTAGAGCAACGCTTTGCATCGTCCCCTAATCAACCACGTGACGTCCCGGCAAACTACGAAAAATGGACACTTCGTCTCGTTGATGCATTTATCCCATACCTTCATTCACAGGATAAGGTTCTTACCCGTTTTTTGAGCGAGTTACCCGAGCTCACGGCATCAATACTCGCGCGAGTGAATACGCTCTGTCGAGACCCAAGTCTAGTCAATCTCGCCCTCACAAGCCTATACTACCTAGTAGTGTTTCGCCCGCCTGTGAGAAACATTGCCCTTGATACGGTCCAGGATATATGGACAGAATACGAAGATGCCCGACCCACGGCTGCTAAATATCTGCAGAGATGGCGTCCCGGATTCGTCGAGGCAGCACAACAAGGTGCGGGCGCCACGCATGTAGGAACCAACGGCACGGTTGTTGCGACATGATACCCTAAGAATATGATTTGTCCAAAGAGCAGAATGGGCATACTAGCTTTTTATGATGTATAATAGTACTTTCGGATTGGTAAGGCAGAGAGCGGCTGGGTCCAAAAGAAAACTTTCGTTCTAGGCATGACTTGACTATAACTAGTCTAGGGCATGGCGTTTGGACAAGGTTACCTACATGTATACACATCTACACCGGGTAATAGTTTCTACGAGAAAGCAGCGAGGGATATACGTACAGGAAGCCTTTGGTTGACAACTAGTCAGGCTTGATCACGAGCCTCGCAGTTATACACATGAATGTGATGAAATGAAATAAATTGATTTATTCTAAACATCACACACGGGAGTAGTACTAGGCTTTTGCTATGTAGACGTCTAGAAGTAAAGCAAACATCATTCTCTCATACCAGCTCGAAGCTTTACGGCCAAGGATGGTGAACATATCTAGGCGATTAAATTAAATAAAAATTCTGAGAACTACCTAGGTAGGCATACGGCAATACAACGGTGGTTGGAATAGAACCATTATCTCGTTATTTCCCCATCACAACTACCACAGCTTGCTAGAGTCCATCAACAAACTTACAGTGCCTCTCCTCCATGAGATTTAACCGCAAAATCTAACATTAAAACTTCCTACGCGTAGACATACACACAAAACTCTCTCTAGTCACCATGTTAAGAAACAAGTTAGCCCAGTTATAGACAACACGTAGAATTGGGTCTACGGCTACTTCTTCCATAAGGTGCGGAGGACAAGCCTGCCTAAGAGGGCTTTCTACAACGCACTTAAGTTTTCGCAATGTCCCCAGCATAAGCAAGGTTTGGGGGGGGGGGGGCGGCCCCCCCGCGGGGCAGGGGGGGTGAGGGGCTGGGGGGCTGGGTGGGGTGGGGGGGTGGGGGCAGGAGGCGCCGCCGCG
>MU378265.1:34582-77507 GCA_022495175.1 Hypoxylon argillaceum | reverse complement strand
TTAATTTAAAAAATTTAAAAGTTATTATAAAAAAAAAAAAACCTTTTTTTTTTTTTTTTTTTTTTTTTGTTTTATTTATTTATAATTATATAACTAGCTAAAACTATTAATTAATAATAGTATATATATATATTTATTTATTTAAAAGTAATAAAAAAACAATTTTATTTTATTATATTTTTAAATCAAAGTTAATATTTAAAACAATTATTTATTTTTATAATGTTTAATATAATAAATATATATATATATTAATATTTAATTGTTTTTAATATTTAAGCTTTTATAACAATAGTTTAAATAATATTTTTATATTATTAAACTGTTTTAGTTTTTTTTTTAAATATAAAAAGTTTAAAATAATTTTTATAATATATATATTTAAAAGTTAATATTTTATTAATATTTTAAAATTTAAAAATAAAGTTATTAATTTATTAATTAACTTTAAAAAAGTTTTAATATTTTAATATTAGTTTAAATAATTTAAGTTTTTTTTTTTATTTTAATATAATAAAATCTTTAATTGTTATATATAATATATAAGTTTTATAAATATATTTTTAATAGTTTTTTTTTAAAACTATAATATTAACAATTTATTTTTAATATAATTATATTTTAAAAAAATAGCTTAATATAAAAAGTTATAATTTTTTGTTAGTTAAAAATTATTAAATATTATTTTTTCAGTTTATTTTTAAAAAATTAAATTAAAAGTTTAAATATTAAACTTTAAAAACTTTTTAAAATAAATAACTATATATTATTTTAAAAATTAAATAATTTATATTTTATATATAATATAAATTAATATAATAAACTGTTTTTTATAAATAATTAATTTAGTTTTTTTTTATTAATATAATATTATATATTATTAGTTTTAAAAAAACATGTTATATAATTTTTAAAAACTTTTTTATTAGTTTATATAATTTATATAATTTTAATAAATTATTTATTAATTTTAATTTTATTTATTTTATTATAATAATAAAAACTTTAAAACAAAATACACTTTTTAAATTAATATATAATTTAAATAATATAGTTTTTATTATAAATTATTAAAATTTAAAAATATTTATAATAATTTTAATATTATAATTTTTAATTATATAATAATAAATTTATTTATTAAAATAATTAATTATAATTAAAAAATATTGTTTTTTTTAATTAATAAAAAAAAGTTTATAAAAAATTTATAATTATAATTTAATAAAATTTAAATATTATAATAAATAAAAATAATATTTTTACTTTTAATAAATTAAATTTAATATATAATAAATAGTTTAAATAATAATTTTAAATAATAATTTTTATAATTAGTTAATATATAAACTAATTTAATTTTTAAAAAATAAACATTAATAAAAAATGTTTATTATTATTATAAACTTTTTTTAAAATAATAGTTATTTTATTTATATATAAATATAATTTTTAAATTTTTTTTAATTATATTTAAATTACAACTTAATTAATTTAAATTTTTTAAATTTATAAATAAAAACTTTAAATTTAAATCGATTTAATTTATTTAAAATAATATATTTAAAAAATCGATATATATTATTATATTATAAGTTATTAAAATATTTAAAATTAGTTTTATTAAAATTAAAAATAAAAAAAGTTTATAAAAACTAAATAATATTATTTTAACTTTTGTAATTTTTTTTAAATATATATAATAAATTTATATATTTTTTAAAACTATTAAATTAAATTTATAAAAAATAAAATTTAAATTTTATAATTTTTAAAACTATTTATTTTTTAATTTAATTAATTAAGTTTTTAACTTTTTATTAAATAATATGTTATAAAAGTTTTTAATATTTTTTTATTTCATTTTTTTAAATTTACTTTATATTTTTATTTATAAAACTATATTAAAATATTAAATTAATATTTTAATATTTTATATTTAAAAATATAATATAAAATAAAATATTTATAATTTTATTTCGTTTTTTTTAATATATAAAATTTATATATTAAAAAGTTTTAATTTAATTATTTATTTAATATAAATTATTTTATAATTATAAAAATTAATAAAAAAAGTTAATAATTTATAATTTATATAAACAATTAAAAAAGTTGTTAATATTAATAAAAAATATTGTAAATATTATTTAATAAATTTAATAATTTTAAATAGTTTTTTTTTATAAATTATATAATTTTATTAACTTTTAATAAAAAAAAAGCTATTATATATTAAAAGTTTATAAATTTTTTTTTGTTTTTATATAATAAAAAAACTAGTAATAAATTTTAATATATTTAAATATATTATTATAAATATTTTAAAAATATAATTATATATTTTTATAATAATTAAAGCTTTATTTTATAATAATTTAAAAAATAAAACTTTAATATTTTTTTATTTTTAATTAATTTATTTAATTAATTAATTTAAAAGTTTAATAATTTTTAAATAATTTAAATTTTATTTTTAAATAAGTTTTAAAACTTTTAAAAAAAATTTAATATTTATAAAGTTTTTAAAAATAAACTAGTTTTAAAAACGCTTTTATTTAACTAGTAAAACTTTTAATACTTTTTAAATAATATATATTATTTTTAAAATTTTAATTTTTTTATATTTTAAAAATATTTTTTTAAAAAATAGTTTTAATATAAACTATTTTATATAAAGCAAAAAATAATTTTTTAAAAAAAACTATTATTTTTTAAAAGTTTTGTAAATTAAAAAAATGTTATTTATATAAATAATAAATATAATTAAACTATTTATTTTTAAAATAATTATTAATAAAAGTTCAAATTAAAATTTTAAAATAAATTTTATTATAATATTTATTAATTTAATTATTAAAAATTTTACTGTTTATAAATTTTATAATAACTAAATAAATTATAACTATAAAAATTTAAATATTAAAAAAATAAATATATATTTATTATTTAAATATATTAATATTAATTAGTAAATATGTTTAAAATTAAAAATAAAATAACAGTTAATTTTAAAATTTAATAAATAATTATAAATATTAATAATTAATATAATATTTATATTAAATAAATCTTTTTTTATATTTTAATAATTAAATATAAGTTTAAATTTAATTTATAAATTTAAATTATTAATATATATTTTTTTTTATTATTAAAATAAATTAATTGTTTTAATTTAATAGTTTATTATTTATAGTTATAATAAATTTATATATTTTATTATTAATATTTTATTAAATAAATATATTTAATTAAAATTGTTAAAGTTTAATTTATATTTTATATTATAATTTATTTTATAATAAAGTATTTTTTTATAATTTAATTTAATATATAAAAAAGTTTATAAATATTATATTTAAATCAGTAAATATATTTAAATAGCAATATATATAAAATATATATATTATATTTTTAATTAAATAATTTAAAACTAAAAGTTTTAAATATAAGTTAGATTTTTTAAATTAAGTTTTTATTTTTAACAAAAGTATTTTATTTAAAAATAATATATAAAATGTTTCGACTTTTTAATTTATAAAAAAAAAGCAATATTTTCGATTTTTATTATTTATAACTAAATAAAATTATATATATATTTTTTTTTAAATATAAAATAATTTATAAGTTTTATAAACTTAAAAACAATAGTTAATATATAATTATATAATAATTAAAAAGCTATTTTAATAATAATAATAATAATAAATTAAAATATATAATAATTAAACTATTTAAAATAAAAAAAAATAAATAAATTAAAAACTTTTACTTTTATTAAATTTATAATATTAATAAAAAGGTTTAAAAATATTAATTTATTAAATTTAAATAGTTTAATAATTTAATTATATAATTATAATTAATTTTTTATTTTATTAAATTATTTAAATTATTTTAATTTAATAAAGTATTTTTATTTAATAATAATTTAATTTATAATAAAAGTTTATTTATAATAAAAGTTATATAATAATAAAAAAATATATTAACTATTAGTTTTTAAATAGTTATAATGTTAAACTAATGATTTGATAAAACTTGTACATATGCACTTAGTATATACAACTAAGACCTTAACTAGGACTTTTATCAAATAACTAAATAAATAAAGAATATAAAGATTTACTAGGATTTATAAAACTTACAAGTCTTATGTATACATATATGTAAATAATTTATGTACAACTTTTTTAGTTGTATTTTTTTTTGTAAAATATATATATAAATCAATATAAAATTTTAAAACTTAAAAATAAACTTTAAACTTTACAAATTACTTTGAATTTTTTTGTATATATATATATAAAAAGTTCTATTAATACTAATTAATAATTATAAAACATAATTACAAATTAGCAAAATAAAAAAGTAAAACTTAGCTATAAAATAACTTTTATACTAGATTTTTTATTTTTTATATAAAAAATAAACTACTATTTGTATCAATTAATAAAAAAAAAGTTAAATTAACTGTTAAACAAAAAAACTTAACTATTGCAAAATTAAAAACTTTTTTTATATAATATTTAGTTACTTTTATATAAAAATTAACAAAACTATAAACTATTTTATATATTTAATCTTTTAACTATTTTATTTATTTATTTACTTTTTTACTTTTATTTCTATTACTTTTTACAATTATATCAGTATTTATAATATAAACAACAGTAGTAGTAATAGCTGCAATAGCTTAAAATAATCATTTTGAATTTTTAAACAAAAAACTTAACTTAAATTTACTTTTGTATAAAAATATAGCTAGAAAAAATAGCATCGATATTTTCAAATAAAAAAATAAAACTAATTTTAAATATTAAAGTATTATTATTAATTTAAACAACTTAATTATTTTAATACAAGTATTAATATATTTTGTACAATGTTTAAAAAAATATATACGATTAAAAATTAAAAACAAATAGTTTATACAAACATTTGTAATAAACTTTAAAAATTAAACAAAATTTATGTTTATAAATATTAGTTATATATTTAAATATATTTTTATTATATTAGCTAAAAATAATAAAAAGATTAAAATATATAAAATTATATGTAATAACAAGCTTATATATCTATTTAAAAAATTCAGTAATAATAACAAAGAATCAAATAATAATATATTTATACAAACAGTTTTAGCACTTATATTAGCAAACATATAAAAACTTTAAATTATATAAACAGATTATTTAATATTATAATCAGCTATATTAAAACTAACAATATTAATATATATTTTAGTGCTTAAAACAAATAATTAAGTATTTATTTCTGTTGTATAAACAAAAACTTAAAAACTTGTACTTATTTTTAAAATTTTTATTGTATATTTTATATTTTTTTTTATATACAAAAATCAGTTGTATAAACTTTTTTTTATTTAGATTATTTATAATAGTTTAATTGAAACAGCTTAATTTATTACATTTACTAAAGTATAGCGATCTAATTAAAACTACAGCAATAAGCTATACAATATATTATATAATAAAGCTTGAATTTTTATTTCAATATATTATTGACTTAAAATTACTAAAAAACAATATTATACAGTATTTTTTTTTATATTAAAAAAAAAAACTAAGCAGTACTACTTTAATTATATTAATTTAATATATAAATAAAACAAAATTTATATAATATTTAATAATTACTTTAATATAATAGTTAATTATAGTTAATACTAAATCAACTAAATTATAACTATTTTTGTACAAATAAAACAAAACAATTTAACAAAAATAATATTTAAAGTATTAAAAACTATAATTAACAAATTTTAACTTATATAATATGTTTTAAAATTTAGTTATTATAAAAAAATATTACTTTATATAACAGTTGTACAAATATATTTTAGTATATTTAAGTTTAAACTTGTTTTAATTAATTAAAAATTTATATATAAAGCACTGTTTTTTAACTTATAAATAATACTACAAGTTTTTTTTAATTAAAAAGTAAATTATTATTATATAATAAATGTTTATTTTGTTAATAAATAGTATAATATTAAGTATTTAAAACGATTATATAATTATAGCTTAAAAAAAAATTTTTGCTAAAAACTATAGCAATTATACAATAAAAACAACAAAAATAACAAAAAATGCTTTATTTGCAAAAAGCTTAGTTATTAATTTATTAATTATAACTAATAAAAAAAGTCAAAAATAAAAAAATAATATTTTATTATATGCAATATTTTAAAATAAAAAGCTTTATTATATAAAAAGTATAATATATTTATATTAAACTACAAAAATAATAAAAATTTTTTATATAATAATAAATTTAATAACGATTTAAATTTTAAAACTAAAAATAAAACAATTCAATTTTTAATAAATTTAATATATTTTTATTATATAATAAAAAAAAATATATATATTTAAAACTAAACGTTAATATTAAATAATTTTTATTTAAATAGTTAATATAATATAAAATACTAAAATATTTTATAAAATATTAATGTAACTAAAATTTTAACTATTAAAAAAACTTAAACTAAAACTTTTATATAAAAAAACTTTTTTATATAAATAAACTAAATTTTAAATAGTATAGCAATTTAATTTAATAATATTAAAAGCTTTAAAACTATAAATACTATAACTATATTAATATTAATTAAACTAATTAAATTTTATATTTTAAATATATTAATTTTATTTTTATTGTTGTTATAAAATATAAACTAATTATATATTTATTTTAATAATATATAAAATATAATTATATAATAAAATAATATAACAATATTAATTATACAAAAATAAAAACATTTATTTTTTAATGTTAGCTAATTAGAAACTATAAATTATTTTATAAAAAAAAAACTTTAAAAATTATATCGTTAATTTAAACACTTTTATATAAAAAAACTTATAAAATTATTACAAAAAGTTAAATATAATAACATTAATGTTTTAATATTTTAAAAAATTAAAAAGTTTTGTTACTATTATTAATTATATAACTAATTTTTAAAAAAATTTAAATTTTCGCTAAAAAACAAATATAATTTTAATTACAAAATTATAATTAACATTATATAAATTAATAAACAACTAACTTTATATATAATTGATATAAATATTTTATTTTAAACAGCTAAATTTTTAAAGTTTTTATTTATATATAATATTTAAAATGTATTATATTAATATTAAATTTTAGTATATTAAAAGTTATTTGATTATATTATATATAATTTCGGTATAAATTTTTCGTTTAAAAAATTTTGTAATAATATATAACTAGTTAAAACTTTATATAAAAAAATGTTTATTAAAGCATATTAAATTGTTAAAAAAATTAAACAAATATATATATTATTTTATTATATGTTCGATATTTTATACAAAAAAATCAGTTATTATATAAATAAAAAAACAATATTACAAATAGTTATAAAAGTATTAAATAATATAGCTAAACTAAATAGTTTTATATTTACTTTGCTAGTTTTTAAAGTTTATTTAAAAATTAATAGCAACTTATTTTTTTTATTAAAAATTACTTAAAAAACAAAAGTTATACAAAAAGCTATAAAAATATTAAAAAATATTTATATAAAAATTAATATTAATTAAGCTATATAAATTAAAAATAAATTAGCATTATTATATAAAATATTTTTTTTATTTTTTTAAAATAAAGTTATAATATAAAAAAAACATAAAAGTTAAATAAAACTATATAAAATTTCTATAATTAAAAATTATAATATTATAATCGATATAATAAATAAATTAGCTAAATTCTATTGTATATAAATCAAACTATATTATTGAAAAAAAACTATATTTAATTTATTATATAAAAAAAATAACTTTTTGTACAACTTTTTTTAAGCTATTAAACAATTGTAACTTTAATGTAAAAACAAATTAAAAAAGTTACTTGTATTTATTAGTAACTAATACTTTGTACCAAAAAAAATCAACAATTATGCTTTAGTTATATAATTAAAACAAAACAGTATAATTATTATATTTAATATATTTTTTAAACAATTAAATATAGCTAAAATAAATATATTAATAAACTAAAATATATTTTAGTTTATATAATATAATTTAAACAAATATAATTAAATAAAAATTTTTTAAATTAAACTTATATAAAAAGTTAAAAATAAAACAACTAAACTATATAAAAAGTTTAAATTAATTATATAAAGTTATAAAAATAACAACAAAGTTTAAATTTTTATATAAATATTAACAATTTAGCATATAAATTAACAGTTTATTATAATTTTAAAACTATTGCTAATTTAAAACTATAGCATATATATAAAATTATAAAATATTTTTTAAACATATATATAATTATATAACAATTTAAACCGAAAAATTTATATTTATTTATTAAAAAAACTAAAAAACAAGTACTTAATAAATACTATGTTTTAAATTATACAACTATTATATAAACTAGCTAAATTAAAATTATATTAATATAAAATATATTATAAATATTACTGCTAAAAATTAAGTATAAAAATGTTTATATATAACTTATGTTTATTATATATTAAAAAAAAACCTAATAAATTTATAATTATAAAATTTTAAATAAATAATATTTTCAACATTATATTTAAAAAGTTTTTGTATAAAAAAAAAACTAAGCTATTATTTTATATAAAATTGAAAATAAAGTTAATGCTTAAATATTTTATTAAATTTAATAAAAGTAAAATTTAAATAAATAAACAAAATTTTTTTTTTATTTAATAAAAATAAACTAAATAACTATGTACTATTAACTTTTATATAAAAAATTATTTTTAGTAATATATTGTTTAATAAACTTAAAGTATATATATTGCTTTTATATATTAATTAAAAATATTGTATAACTTATTAATTGTTATACAAGTTTAAAAACTATTAAAAAACAATGTTAAAGCATTAAATATATAAATATAGTAATAAATCAATAATATATAGCAAAAACTATGTTATATATTTTTGAATTTTAATTGTATAAAGATTTTTATTTTTATTAACAAAGTATTTATAAACAACAAAAATTTAAATTTTTAAATTAAATTTATAATTATATTAATTAATAAAAGTTATATAAAAAATACTTTTATAATTAAAAACAATATTGTTTACTAAAATTTAATTAAATATAAACAAGTTATATATAACATATTAACAAATAAATTATATAGTATAATTAATAGATTTAACTATATTATTATATTTAATATAACTTTTTAAAAAATTATTTATACAATAGAATTATTAGCAGTACTACTAGTTATATATATAAACTTTAAATCTTTGTATAAATATTTAATCAAACTAAAAACTATACAAAAAAAACAACTTATAATTAACATTATATCATTTTAAAAAACATATAAAAACTACAAAATTATAAAAATACAATAAATTAATAATAAAAACAATTTAGTAAACGCTTATATAAAAAAAGCATTTAATTAAACACTAAAAAAACTAGTTACTATAAACAAGCTAGTTATATAAATAAAAACATATATAAATCAATTAAACAGCAGAAAAAATAACGAAAAATTAGTTAATATTAAAACTAAAATCACTATATAAAAAAAAAAAGTTCCAGTATTAAATTAATAACTTAATAAAATTTGTATATATATATTTAATATATACAACTAAAATTTTAACTAAAACTTTTATTAAATAACTAAATAAATAAAAAATATAAAAACTTATTAAAATTTACAGAACTTATAAATTTTATATATATATATATATAAATAACTTGTATATAACTTTTTTAGTTATACTTTTTTTTATAAAATATATATACGAATTAATATAAAACTTTAAGACTTAAAAACAAACCCCAAACTTTATAAATTATTTCAAATCTTTTTGTATATATATATACAAAAAGTTCTATTAATATATAACATTATTATTTGTTTTTTTATTTTTAATAGTTAAAATGTTATATTAAATATTAAATATAACTATTATATTTTAAAATTAAAATAAATTTAATAAAAAATTAGTTTTATTTTTTATTTTATTAAAAGTAATTAATTTTATAATATATTAAATATATTTTTATATTTTTATAATATTAATATTAAAAATAATAAATTTAATAATATTTAATAAAAATTATTAAATAAAATTTATATTTATAATTAATTAATTTTTTATTAAATTAATATTTAATTTTTAGTTTATTTAAACTTTATTTAATTTAAAAATTATTTTTTAATTTATTTTTAAATTTTTTTTTTTTGTTTATATTTAATAATAAAAATTAATTAATAAAACTAAGTAAACTATATAAATATAGTCGATTTTATATTAATAATTAATATTAATTAAAATTAATTAAATTAATTTATATAACAAATTTATAGTTTTTAAATTTTTATAATTATATATTAATATATTTTAATTTAAATTTTAATATTTATATAAATAAATAAATATTTAAAAACTTTTATTAAATTAAAACAAATTTATTATAAATGTATAAAACTTATATTAATAATAAATTATAACTTTGTTTATATTTTTTAAATAAAACAGCTTTTTTTAATTTTGTTATAAATTTTTTTTAATAATTTAAAAAATTAACTAATATATAATTATTTAATGTTTTTTTTTAACAAAGCTTTATTTTTAATATTTAATAAAATATAAACAAAAATTGCAATATTTTTATTTTTTTATTTTTTATAAAAGTACGCTGTTTATATTAACAACAATTAAAAATAAAATAAAATATTTTTAAAATTATTATTAAAGTTATATTTATTTTTTAAAAAAGTTTAACTAATTTAAATAATAAAACTTTAAAAAAATAAAATTAATATATTATTTTATTTAATATTATTACATTTATTTTTTATAATTATTAAAAAAAAAGCTTTATTTATTATATTTTTATAATTATAACTTTTTATAATTAAAAAATATTTATTTATATTTAAAAGGTTATTAATAAATTAATTTTTATTTATTAATAAGTTATAATATAACTAAATTAAACAAAATATTATTTTAGTTTAAAAAATATTGTAAAAAACTTTTATTATAAAATATATTTAAGTTTTTAAATATATAAACTTTTATATTTTTAATTTTATAATATTTTTAAAATATTTAGTTAAAATATAACTAAAGTTTTTACATTTAAAATATATTTTTATTTTAAATTTTAATATTTTTTTTATTAATTAAAAAATGTTTAAATTATTTATATAAAAAAAATAAATAAATAAATTAATATTTTTAGTTAAATTAAATTATAATATTAATTTTATTTAAAAATTTTCAATTTTAATTTTTATATTTTATATTATTTATATTAAAGAATATATATTATATATTTGTTTTTAAAGTTATTATATTGTTTAATTTTGTTAAAAATATAAAAATAGCTTTAAATATAGCAATATTTTATTAAACAAGTTAAATTTTCTTAAAAATAAAAAAATTATATTTTATATTTAAAAAAATTACTAATTATAAATATAATAAAAAAAATAAAAAATAACAGTTGTTATATTTATAAATAAAATTAAATAAAATTAAATTAATACTTATTTTATATTTACTTTTATATTTTTTATTATTATTTTTTTTAATATTTATATTTTTAATTTGTTAATATTTTATTTATAAATAAAAATTTTAATATTTAAATTTTATTAATAGTTATAAATAGTTTTATAATATTTTTATAAAGTAATTTTATTTTTTATATTTTTATTAACTGCTTTTTATTATAAATTAAAACTATAAAAGTTAAAAATAAAATAATCAATTATTATTTTTAAAATAAATATTTTTAAAAAAAATAAAAAAAATAAAATGTTTTAAAAATACTTTTAATATATTATAAATATTTATTTGTTTTATTAAGTTTTATATATAAATATAATAAATTAATAATATTTTATTTAATTTTTAAAATAAACTTTTTAGTTTTTTTATAAAAAATATAATAAAATCGTTTATTATTTATATTAAATATTAATTTTTAAATATTTATTTTATAATTTATAAATTTATTTTTTATATAGTTTTATTTTTTATTTTTTTAAATATAAATTATAACTATAAACTATTATTTATAAAAATAATAACTTTACTTTTATATAATATATTAAAAGCTTTTATAATATTAAATATTTTGTTTTATTATTTTATAAAATTTATTTATTTAAATTTTTAATATAAATGTTATAACTATTTAACAATAAAGCTAGTTTTTTTAAACTTTTTACAATAATTAATATTAAAAATCTTTATAGTTTATAATTAATTATTTTAAGCTATAAACTAACTTTGAAAATATTATATTTAACTTTAAAACTGTATTTAATTTTAAAGCTATATTTAACTTTAAAGTCTTTAAAGTTTTTAAAAGTACATTTAACCTTAAAGTCTCATCTGTCCCTAAAAACTTTAAAGTTATATTTAACTTTAAAGCTATAGCTATAGTTGCTACAAATAAACAAGCTAGTATTAATAATAAACATGTAGCATGTTGTACTAGTATAGTACTAAAAAATACTGAAAATATAATTAAAGTATTAAATAACTAGTTTAAAGCTATTAATAGCTTAGATCCACTAAAACAAATAATAACAACATATCTACTATTTAATTAAAAATAGTTTATTAATTTTAATTAACAACATTATTATTAATAATATTATTGTAAGCAGTAATAACATTTTATTACTATTGCTTTTTTATATAGCTAGCTTTTTATTATATTAAAAATATATAAAATAGTTTAAATTTTAATATAATAAACTAAACAAATAACTACTAAAGTATAAATAAATAAAATATTGTAATTTTTTTAATTATAAAAAAAAAGTTATATAAAAAGTTATATAAGTTTATTAGTTTTAAAAATATTAATAAGTTAATATTAAATATATTAAAAGTAATTTATATTATAGTTATAAAATTAGCTATAAAAAATAATATAAAAAATAAAACTTGTTTAAAAAAAATAATATTAGTAAATTTTTAATTAACAAAATTAACTAAATAAATAAAATAATATTATAATTTAAAAAAATTTAATTAATAAATAATATTAAATGTATTAAAATTAATAAAAATATTAATTAATAAATTTAAACTTTTAATTAATAAAATTTTTAAATGTAATAATTAAATAATAAACTTGTTTAAAATTTTTAAATTAAAAAGTTTTATTAATAATATTTTAAAACTTTTATTAAAAAAAAAACAGATATAAAAGTTTTAAATAAATTTATAAATTTAAAAACTAAATAAATTAAAAATATAATTACTAATTAATTTAAAATAATATAAATTAAACAATAATTGAAATTTTTACTACTTTTAAAATAAAAATTTATATTAAATAAAATAAAAAATAAAAAGTTTAATTATTAGTTTAAATTATATTTATAAATTTATTAAATTAATTTTAATAATAATAATTATAATATTAACAAATTAATAAAATAATAATAATATAATAAAATAATTTATTAATAAAAATTTAAATATATAAAAAAATATATATATTTTATTAAAAATATTTAAAAAGTTTTAAAAACAAAACTTATATTAAAAAGTAATATAATGTTATAAACTATTAAAATAAGTTTTAGCAAATTAGCTAAATTTAAACTATAGTTATAGCTGACAAGCTTATTGACTTGATTAACTGATTGACTGATTAATTAAATAGGTATATACCGACCCACTTGATCCTTTAATCCACTAGTTATCTGTTACCTATAGACCTTAGCTAAAGCCCCACAGCTTAAATAGATCTTTTTTTTTTTTCATTTTAAAATTAATATATAAATAATATTTCAACTAAAAGTTTTGCTTTAATAAAAAAAGTTTATTGTAATAATTGTAAAATTAAACGAAATTATTTATTAAAATATTTATTTTATATTATTATTTTAATACTTTTTAATTTTAAACAATTTAAAAAAGTTTATGTTTAATCCACTAACTTGATTTTAAATCATATAAGTAATACAATTTTTTATATATATTTTAATATAAACTTTAACTTTGAATTAATAATTTATACTAAAGTTTAAATTTTTATATTAACTTAAAATTATTTATTTAGTATAATATAGTTAAAAATAACATTAAATTAATAATATAAATAACAAGCTATAAACGCGTTTATAAAAAAGTTATTTTTGATTTTATTGTAATAATATAACTATATTTTCAAAATAATATATATTAAGTTATTTTTATAAAACGCTGTTTATTGTTAACAAAAAATATATAAAAAACTGTTTATTTATTTATTGTATATTAAAGCGTAGCTAAAAAAGAAAAATTTTATAATATATTTAAAAAATTTAATTTAATATATTTATTAGTTTATAAATAATATTAATAAAATATAATAAATAATTAAACTTTTAAAAACTTTTAATATATAATAACTATAAATAAACTTTGAAAAAACATTTGCAAATAAATGTTTTATTTAAAAAAAATATATCTATATAACAATTAGTTAGTTTTTTTATTTAATATTAATATTAATATTAATAAAAATATATTTTTTTATTTTAATAGCTTTATAAATTAAAAAGTATTTAATAAAGTATACTTTATAAATTATAAAGCGTTATTTTAAAAAATAAAAATGTAAGCTTTACTAGCTTTAATATAAAATTATATAAGTATTAATTTATACTGTTTAATTTTTATAAATAATATTAACTTTAATATTATAGCAATTTATATTAAAAAAATAAATAAAAAAACAAAAAAAAAAGTAAAAATGTTTAAAAAATAAATTTTAAATATGTTTAACAAATAAAAAAAGAAAAAAAAGCAATTAATTAAAACTAATTAAACTATTATAAACTTAGTTATTTAAAATCTTTTTAGTATATTTAATTTAATAAATATAGCAGCTATAAAAATTTCTAAAACTATTATAAAACAAAAAAAGTTTATTAAAATAAAAGTTTTTACTTTTTATAACAATATAAAAAAAAACAAAGTTAATTTTAATATATAGTTTTATAGTTAAATTAATCGATTTAAAATTAATATTAATTAGTTTATTAATAATATAGTAAAAATAGTTAATATTAAATTTTATTTAAAAAAAAAAGTCGCAAATAATTTATAGCTTTATTTTAATTAATTTTACTTAAATAATATTATATTTTTAAAAAATCTGCTAATATATTTTAAATAGCAGTATAAAAATTTAAACAAAAAGTAAAAGTTCTAAGCTAAATTTGCTATTTTAAAAATAAAAAACTTATTAAACTTTTAAAATTTCAAAAATAAATTTTATTGTTTTATAAAAAAAAAGAAATTACTTAAAAATAAATAAAAAAAAAAGTTTTATTAACAGTTTATTTTTTAAATAAAAAATTAAATTTTTAATATATATTTAAATAAAAATATAACATATAAAAATTTTATATTATATATTAAATAATTAATTTATAATTTATTTTAAACAAATATTAAAAATAAAAATAAAAAGTAAATAAAATAAACTTTAAAAAGCTATAGTATTAAAAGTATTAATAATAGCAGTAATAATAGTAATAACTATTTAATAAATTAAAACAACAAAAATATTATGTTATAATTTGTTATAAAAACAAAAGCTAAAGTTTATTTAAAACTTAATTTTATAAAAATATAAAAATTAATAAAACTTAAAAAATGTTTTATTTATTATAAGCAAAAATATTATATTTACAACTATTTATTAAAAAGTTAAACTATAAATAATTAAAAATATAAAGTTTATTTTATTTTAACTTTTATTACTTATAAAAACAAAAAAAAAACAAATAAAAAAAACAAAAAAATTTTTACAAAAGCAGAAAATATTTAATTTTAAATAATATCGACTTTTTTTTAAAAATTGTAAATAGTATAAATATTAATAATATAAAAAACTTTTTGACTTTTTTATTAAAAAAAAATTTATTTTTTATAATATATACTATAATAATTAATAAATAAATATTTTTTATTAACAAATGTTTTATTAATATAAAAATAAATAAAACTATATTTATAAACAAAAATTTTATTTAATTATTAAATTTATTAATAATATATAACTTTTATAAACGTTTAATTTTTAAATATAATATTAAATTGTAGTAAAGTATTAAAATAGCATTAATTGTAAATATAATATTATAAAAACAACTATTTAAAAACATTGTAATAATAATATTAAAAATAAAGCATAATTTAATTATAAAAAAAATGTTTTATAAAAAATATAATATTTTATTTAATTTATTAAAAAAGTACTATATATTTTTTTATATTTACTTTTTATTAATTAAGCAAAAACTTCTAATTAAAAATATATTTTAATAAATCGCTATTTTTTAAGTAGTACTTTTTTAATAATTAATATATAAGTTTATTTAACTTATATATTAATATTAACAACTAGTTTAATATATAGTTATAAAACTATTTTTTATAATAAAAATAATATAATAAATATATAGAAAAAATATAAGTAAAAAAAAAACCCAGTTAAAAAAAATGTATAAAAAATAAACTATATATTAATATTAACTAATTAAAAGTTATATTTTTTATAAAAAAATCTTATACTTTTTTTGCTATAAAAGTTAAATTAATAATATAATAACTAAAAGTTTTATAAATTATAAAAAAATATTATAAAGTAGTATAAATATAAGCTAATTATTAATATTGTTATAATTAAAATTAGCTTTTTTATAAAAAGTACTTAAAAAAGTAAATCTTTTATATATGTAACTAGTATTAAAAAAGTAAATATAATTATTTGAAAAAAAAAAAAGTAAATATATAGTTTTTTTAAAAAAAAAAAAAAAATTAAAACAAAAAGTTTAAAATATAATATTTAAAAAATATTAATTGTTATTATATATATTTAATAAAATAAATTTAAATAAGTTATTTTTAAATTGCACTATTGATTATTATATAAAATTTCTACTAAAAAAAAACGTAAATAATTTGTTAAATAATTTATTATATTATATATTAATAAAAAAGTTTAAAATAATAAAAAAATATATTGTTAAATAATTATAAAAAAGTTTTATTTAATTTAAAAAAGCTTTATTTATAACATTTGTTTTATTTATATATAAATTAAAAAATAAGTTATAATTTTATATAAATTATAAAAAAATTAACATTTTAATAAAAAAAAACAAATATTTCATTTTATTAATTAAAAAAATTTTAATATATATTATAAAAGCGAAAATTTTTATAAAAATAAATATAAAATAAACATTTAATTAAATTAAAATATATTTAAACAATAAAAATTTAATAACTTTTAAAATCTAATATAAATTATTTAAATATAAAATTTTATTGTTTAATTTGTTTAATAATTTAATAATATTTTAAAAATATATTAATAATGTATTATTAAAATATTTAAACAACTTTTATAATATATATATTAATAATATATTAATTTTTTCAAAGTTGTTAAAAAAGCATAAAATTTATATAAAACAAATGTTAAAATAGCTAAAAAATACTAAATTGCAAACCGATTTAAAAAAATGCAAATTTTATATATTAAAAATGAAATATTTAAAATTTATTGTTAAAAAAAATAAAATAAAAATAAACTTTAAAAAAGTAGCTATAGTTTAAAATTAAAAAGCTTTTATTATAATAAAAAATATATAATTTTTTATAAAATTTTATAACTTTTATTAATAGTTTATTTAAGTTTATAGTTAAATAATTAAACCGTTATTTTAATTAATTCAAAACAAGATTTTGTTTTAATAAAATAATAACTATTAAAAAGTTTTTAATATATTAAAAAACACTTTAATATTAGTTTTAATATTTATATATTTTAATTACAATAAAAAAACTAAAATTAAAATTAATACTTTAAATAAAATAACTATAGTTTATTTAATATAAAAAAATAGTAAAAACAATAAATAATATTTAATAGCTTTTTTATTAAAAATAATTTATAATATAAAGTTAAATTATAAAATTTTAAATAAAAAATTGTTAATTATAATAAAAGTGTTATAAAACTAAAAACTTAAATTAATAAACTTATAAAAAAAAAGCTGTTTTTTATTATTATAAATTATTATATATTAAAATTTTTTAATATAAAGTAATAATTTAATTTATATTAAATAAAATAAACAAAACTATTTATTTAATATAACTTTTTAATTATATTTTATTTTAGTATTAAAAATATTATAATAAATATATTATTAAAAAAATAAAAAAATTTTTAAATATAAAAAAATAAAATAAAAAGTTAATAGTATATAACAATATTTAAATTAATTAATTAATTAAATTAACTGTTAAAAAAAAAGCAGCATTAATATATATATTAAATAAAAAAGCAAAAATTAATACTTTATTAATATTAATATTATTAATAAATAAAATTTTTTAATAAAATTAAAACTTGTTAAAATTAAAACTTTATTAAATAAAAGCTTAAAAAAAATTAAAAAATTAAAGCTTAAATAAAAAACTAGTAACTTATAAAAAAAAGTTAATTGTTTTAAAAAAAAATTACTTATTAATAAAAATTTTAAAAAAGCTTTATAAAAAAATTATAACTATTTATTTAAAATAAACGAAAATATAAAAGCTAATAGTAATATAATATTAATAGTTTAAATTAAAACAAAATTATAATTAATATATATTAAATTATATAAAATATAAACTAGCTAAAGTTTTAAAAAATAAAATATTAAAACTTTTATAGTTAGTTTTTATATTTTTATAACTATTTAAACATTTAATAATAAATTTTAAAAAAATGTTTATAAATAATAATAAAAAAAACTTAATATTTATAATAATAAACAAATTAAATAAACTATTTTAATTAATTTTATATATAAAAATAATTATAATTAAAAAAGTAGCTTATTTATATTATAAAAGTTTGTTTTAAATTTTTAAATTTTTATAAAAAATTAACTTTAATAAAAATTTTTATTTTATATTTTTTTTTACAAATAAATTAACAAAAATTTTAAAAATAAAATAGAAATTATTGTTAATTAAATATTATAAATTTATAAAACAAGCAAAAATTATTATTAAATATTTTAATTAAAAGTTATAATTATTTTACAATTATTATTAAAACAATTAAACAAAAGCTTTTTTAGTTATAAATTATATAGTAGTTTTTTTATTATATAAGTTAATAAAATTACAACTTTATAAAGTTTTTTTTAAATTTTTAATATTAAAATATTTAAACTAAATAAATTATATAATTAAAATAATAAACTTTTTAAATTAAAAAAAGTTAAATTGTTAAAAAATATAACAATTAATTTAAATAATTTAAAATTATATTAATATAATTTAATAAATATTAAAAAAAATATAAAAACAAATAATTAAAAAAAAAAACTAATACTATAAAATATTAAACTTTAAACTAAGTAATTAAATATTTATTATAAAAAAACAACAAGTTTAAATTATAAATTAATTATTAAATAAATTAAATTATTTACTAATATATTAATATTTTAAAATTATTAAATAAATAAAACTAGTTATATTTAAATTAAAAATATTAATAAAATAACATTTTATAAATTTATATTATATTAATTATTTAAAAAAATATTTTAATAACTTTTTATTAAATTAAATATTAAAATAACTAAAAAAAAAAATATTAAGTTTAAGTATAAAAAAATTTAAAAAGTTTAAATAAAAAGTCGAATAAATTTATATTTTTTAATTATATTATAAAAAAATATTATAATATTAAATAAACTAAAAAAAATAAAACTTTAATAAAATTTAATATTTAATAAATAATTTTAAAAATATATTAAAACTATTGTTATAATTTTATTAAAATTATTTTAATATAATAAAACTGCTTAAAAAATTAAACAAATAGTTATATATTATAAAAAAAAACTGTTTTAACAACTTTTATTTTAATAATAATATATTTAATGTAAAAAAACAACTGATTAAAAAACAGTTGTAAAAACAAAATATATAATAATAAAATGTTATTATAAAAAAAAAATAAAAAAAAAAACAAAAAAAAAAAATTTAAAAAACAAATAAAAAAAAAAAAGTTTTAAAATTAATAATAAAACATATTATAAAATTAAATCATTAATATATTATAAAAAAATTTAAAACATTTTTATAGTTTAAAAGTTTATAATATAATAATTAAAATATAAATATTTAAAACGATTTTTTTTTTGTTAAAAAGTAATAATTATTTAAATAAAAGTTTAAAGTTTAATTATAAATTTTAAAAACAAAATTTTTTTTTTAAAAAAATAATAATTATAATTAACAAATTTATTAATTTAATTAATTAATTAATCAATTAATCAAATAAATATATACTGATTTATTTAATTTTTTAATTTATTAATTATTTATTATTTATAAACTTTAGTTAAAACTTTATAACTTAAATAAATTTTTTTTTTTTTATTTTATAATTAATATATAAATAATATTTTAATTAAAAGCTTTGCTTTAATAAAAAAAGCTTATTATAACAACTATTTTATATTTTTATAAGTTACATGTTTTCGCTTTATTTAGCTTTTATTATTTTTTTTATTTTTTTAGGTAATGACTCGGCACTAGTACTTAAAAAGTAGAAAACCGGGATTATGCATATACCAATCAGAATTTATTCAAGCATTATATACTAATCCGATTGGCATGTCTGGTTATCTAAATAGTCCCGGTTTTCCACTTTTAAGTACTGGTGCCGAGTCGGCACCCAAAGGGATAACTTACCCTATTGAACACGCGTACCTCATTGTGGCTGTGCAACCCGAAGTCACCAGTCACATACCGGATTTGATGCCGCCATGCATCTCATCTTTCAGGCGGCATAAATGGGTGTCGAATCAAGGTGTCGAATAGAGTTTAAGCACACGACGTGAATAATATGCCCAATGTAATTCGGTCCGATCGCGTTAAAATCTGTATAGCAGAACTATTAGACGTCATTTTTTTATTTACCGTAGAACATGTCCGAGGTAGCGGTAATGGTAGGAAGTGTAACTGTGCTCCCCCAATCAACACAGCTAATCACCCTTCCTCTTGGGCGGCGGGACAATCACTTTTATGCCGCCTCGCTAATTGGACATAGCCAGCCCTGTGCCGTATTCCTACGGAGGATGGATGATCATACCGGACAGCCCGGATATTAGTGCTATCGACTACCACGCCGATACACAGCATTAAATTTTATATCTTTTGATTCAAGGGATCTTCTCAGAGCTAGCGGCGGATCATTCAACGCTCAGCCGCGCTTTGAGAAGATGATCACCCTGTATGACATTATGCTATTAGGAGAGTCAACATTTGTTGTAAGCAGTAAAACAAAATCCTTCAATGCGTTACTGCTTGTATAAATTTATTTAAATTTCAACTAATTATTAAACGTGAAACTATATTAAGCTTGGTGGTTCTTTCCGAGTATTAGTAATTACATTGTAGTGCCCGATAGTACAAGGCGAGCGTAACTATTGTAGCCGGCTAAATTCAAGATGTTGACCCTACCACCGCCGCCGCGGCCTAGAGAGCTGAAGTAGGATTGCTACTTTCTTTGGGACTAAATTTGCCGATCTTGAAGTTTTACACTTAGAAGATCGTAAGCAGACGGCATAATACATAATAATGCCACGGAACTAAATTACGGCGCAGGCAATTAGTACTGAACACTGATGACGAGTAGAAATGTTAATAATAGACAAGGCCAGAATTGAAACGTAGTGCTGTAAGCAGCCACTCACGTCAATACATATATAGATAAACTATTATTAGTTGTTAGTCAACCGAATCGTAATATAGATGTAAAAGACTAGATAGCCGTTAAATCTCATAAATTTTAGGTACTTTATTATTCTCAAATTAACAGGATCTTCAAGCGAGATCTGTCACGGTCCCAGTGGCAAACGGTCAAAATTCCCACCTTGACAACGTTCTAATTTTGGCAGTGTTCTGGTTTAGCGGTGCAGTTCTCTTCCGTGACAGGATGTGTGAAACTCGATATGGACATCCGACCATAGCCACATGGCATTTCCATATGATTGTCACGGATATACTGCTATTGCTATGACCGCAGTAGCGGCGTCGGTTTAGACTAATATTTCCTGTTTAGTTAACTCATATATGAGCGAGAATTTAACAATAAATACTAATAGCAATGTTCAACATAGATCTCCTAGACTAGGCTTAATTAATACGAGCTCTCTTTTCTTCCAGGACCCTGTACACCCGCACTCTCATGAGGCAACACTTGGAGATGATCAATATTTGACCATTGGAATATGAAAAACACTGTGATATTCTCCTTTCGAGAAACTAGTTATAGTGTATGATCAAGGAGAATTTAATCTAATTTATGGTACCTCATAATGGTTTTTCGTCACTGTCTTATTTGATCCTTTCAGAAGTAAAAATCATTGACATTCTGGGGTGGTAGTTTCGAGAGATATTTCTGTAATTCTACCTTAAATCCTCTGAATAGGACACTTCGCCTGCGGACATCCAGCATAAGCTACGTAGGAAAAACTACCTAGCATCATTTTGGTAATAAAACGGAAAGAGTACATAATCCACACCGCACCCTGGAAACTGACAAATAGTCACAATATCACTTCTAGATATTTCCTAGTTCTTCAAAAATAGTCTTGAAAATCAAAGCAATAAGTCGAATTTAGTATAGAGAATCTGCCTGCCTAGCTAAGCCAGGCAGTTCTCGAAAAGAGCTACTTAGAATAAATAGAAAAGTTTGACGCAAGCGTCAAGACCTAAGCCTACCCCATACATCCGGCTTACTTCGAGTGCAGGTTTACCCGCACTGCCACACTAATCAGCATGCTTTTTTAAGTATTATGGATTTTGA
Organism: Hypoxylon argillaceum; assembly: GCA_022495175.1. Taxonomy (NCBI): domain Eukaryota; kingdom Fungi; phylum Ascomycota; class Sordariomycetes; order Xylariales; family Hypoxylaceae; genus Hypoxylon; species Hypoxylon argillaceum. Next base: position 54,557 of record MU378265.1, on the reverse strand, counting down.
CTCCATGACGCCCATATGCGGCACCACCTTATGGATGGTTCTATAAAAGGCTGCTGGTCTTCCTGTCGTTGCAAAAACCTTCCTCGCCCATCTTTCATCACAATTTCTAAGAGTATCAACCACAAGATCAAGCCTCATCATTCTTATTCATTCCAATCCCAGCATATTGCTCATCACTATGCCTTCATTCAAGAATCTCTTCATGGCTGCCGTGGCGGCTACGGCTACCCAGGCCTACTCCAACAAGTCTGTGTCCTTAACTTGCCCATAAGAATCAAGACTCACCCTTTTTTTTTTTTAGTTGTAAGGGATCGTTTCTCTCTCCTTCTAGAGCGGACTGTGTCACTGGGATCTCGCACATCGACCCGAATACGCAATATTCCGACCAAGCACAGTTCTCCTCTGGAGACTGCTATATCATCTACGCAACTAATAACGCCGGACCTCAGCCTGTAAGCCAAACGTTTTGAGATAACCATCTAGAGATAGTTCTAATAAGTCGAGCAGATTTCAGGTCAAGTGCTCATCGACACCGCGAACGACATTCTCGACGAGTGCTCTAGTCTTCACGGGAGTTACGGTACCAACAACTGCGCGAGCTGTCACGTAACAGTTAACTACCGATCCTAGATGATTAGTTATTGAGACGGTGTGGGCGACATGACCACTTGGGGAATAGGTTGATTAGGTCACCAAGGCCTAGCTTTTCTTTTTCTATTTAAATTATGTAGCCTAAGCTAGTATTTCTCTTACATAGGCATGCCTCTCACAGCAGCCCTTTCGGGGGCTTGCTGCTCCAAAACATACTATTGCGTTACTAGAATACTTGTTTCTTTGGCTTCAAATCTCTAGAAGTGATTGATATGACCGTAGTCAGTCCTCTAGAGTGCGCAATGTGTGTATGTTACACGCTTCGTTTCATTATAACAAATGGCCGAGAGTATACTAAGCCATGTTAGAGAACTACCAAACTTTGAGATTGTACTTGGGTCAGAAACCCTCGAGCTTCACTTATATAAATATAAGAATGCAATGTTTAACGCACGTAGTGGGCGCTAGATAAACTTTCTTATGTTCTATGGGGTAACGCTTATCTCTGGGTGGGCATTTCATATTCCTTGATAGCCTCAATCCTATCATAAAATATATTTAGTAGTACACTGTTCTGGAATTGGACCTTTTGTAACAACGAAGACAAGATAATCAAAATCTTTTTTAACTTGTTTTATTTTACTGGGTCACAGTCCTGGTCAAAAGGGCGAAAGACACTAAGTTGTTGTGGCTTATAATAGGAGGTCTAGTTTTCTTCAGGTCTGTGTTGTGACATGTTATATATATATTTTTAAAATAAAATAAAAATAGATTATTCTATTTACTCCTTGCCATAAATCGCCTCGCTTAATATTCGGGGTGTACTCGCTTTACGCAAGGCTGAGTAGGAGCCCTGTATTAGTGGCTGTCCCATTAAATGTCAGCACAGCTGCCGCCCTCTATCCTATTGCAGCATCGACCTATTTCCTTACCCACTCTCTCTTCCCACCATTCTTGATCGTATACGTCTGAGGTCAAGGGTACTAAATCCTCCTCAAAACCATGGAGAAACCAAAAGCTATTGACTTGCTTGACTCGGATCAGACACAGACCTTCCTGCCTACTAAGCTAGTGGATCCGATAGACAAACTCGCTACACATGAACTTAACATTGCACACCAGCGCATCTCCACATGGCTTCATTTGCAGCTCAACTCTGTTCTATCGTTTCTCCAAAAATTAGAGTCGATGCGGCTTAGCCCGGAATTTTCAGGGGCCCTAATTAGCGTCCGGCAAGCGATGCGGCAACAAGGAGACAAGCTAGTTTCTCTTATCAGGAGTATATCTACGGACGAGCAGCTCGCTAGTTGCTGTTGTGACATAATACGTGAACTTGACGACTTAACCAACTTGCTAATAAATTTCATCCCCAGACTCGCCCCGATCCAGTCTTACTCTGATCCTCGTTTGAGCCGCCAGAATCTCACCTTGTCCAGATTTCGATGGCTAATACGGTCCTCCGAGATAAGGGATACAATGAGGGTAATGACGGAGACCCAGAATAACTTCAAATCGACGACGACAGCCTTAGGACTGCTACACGAATCCATAAAGCTCACCGCAGCGCTTCAAAGGGCACGTCTCGCCGAAAAGGACTCCCTAGAGCAGAAAGTGGATTCTATTAAGAAAAAGTTAGCTTATTATGAAGCTACTCAAAATTCGCTGTAAGGCCCGATTTGTTGGAGACAGGCACGTGCACAAAACTAACGGCATTACTTCCCACACCAGACATGTTCCATCAAAGGAGCCGCGGTCTAAAATGACACTAAAGATTGCAGTTGATGGTCGACACATGTATCCTGGGATCCATCAGCGCCCTAGCCCTTTCCGGGACTCTGCGTCGTCTAATAAATCTCGCCACGAACACTTCCACAACGAGTGGCTAAAGGCACTTGCGATTGGTTCATTAGCAGTCCCGAGTTCTGGGATCGATGGCTCCTTGGAGACAGCATGGCGCCGCAAATCTTTTACTGCTGGGGCCCGCCGGGCGTAGGAAAAAGCATTATCACGTCAGACCTACCCCTTTGGCTTCTGTAACCGCATACTAACCAAATTTTTGAAGCTCACATGTCGTCCATAAGCTTCAGGACCTTGTCGACGTCTGTGCATATTACTATCTAGGGAAAGGACATGTGCAGTCAGCCGTTGGTCTAGTCATGGGACTTCTAGATCAGCTTTGCAACTTGGACTTGTCTTTCAAGCGCCGAATGACACGATACAGTACTATATTACTAGTATTCCAGACTCCAATAAAAGGGAGGATGCTGCAACTCCTATGCTATCGGGACCAAGTGTGCTTGCACCACTCCACAAAACCTCAAGCTTCAACCACAGCAACATTTCAACGCATGCTACTACGAACAAAGTAACGACTCAAGACCCTCTCGATCCTCGGTCAAAGTATGAAAGTAATAGCCTAAATGTCGCCAAAGAAACTACAGAAAGTGCGTCACCCCCAAACATGTCAGTCCATGGCCCGAGAATGTCTCAAGAACGACTAAGCGACCCGTTACCTATCCTACTTGATGCCTTTAATGAGGTGTGTTCAAGAATATCATCACCTGTGTTCATCCTCATTGACGCATGGGACGAAGACAATATGGAAAATCTTGACGACTTTCGCAGTGTCCTGAAAACACTTATTGCTTCAAAGTGCAAGGTGTTCCTCACGGGCAGAAAGCAGCCGGACAATTCCACAAGGCTCGTTCAGCCATGTAATCAACTGGAACTTGGCCAGCCTAATAATTTTGATGACATGAAGCGATATATAGAATCAAGATTAAGGACCATGACAGATCTAGGCATTTATGCAAGTCACCCTCGATATGGAAATCGCGAGTATCTAGTCGAGTCTGAGATATCGGATTTAGCTGTGAGGATAGTTCATTTTTCACATGGGATGTAAGTTGAACCCAGGCTTTCAGGATCTCTAACCTCACTTACCGTTTATCCACTAGGTTTCCTTTCGCTAGTACCTATACGATGGGTAGTAGTACTAGTGATCTCCCTAAACGTCTGCTGAAGATGGGGTTTCAGACTTACCCTTCTCGCAATCCGGATTTAAGGTCGCGACTAAAAGAAAAACCCAGACTGAGCCAGGTTCGAAAACCAACCGCCCAGATTCTTGAAGCCATTGAGATCTTGGAGCCAGAAGAATTCTTACAGGGCCTGATCTTACTGTGGCTTTTAATTTCTTCTGTTCCAATATCAGTTTTGGCAATGCAGCTAGCTTTACCGATTCTCTCTCAACGTTTCTCACTTCTTAGTACATCTACAGTCGAATATAAGGCTGATGTGGTTTTGGGACCCATTCAAGCTCTCATTGCCATCGATCGCGGCAACGATTTGATCCATCTATCCTCCAATGACGTGATTCAGGAACTAACAAAAGTCTGGCTCAATAAGTGGGTTCAACTGTCGCCGGAACTATCATTTCAGAACGTCAGAGGACAACTCACTATCTGTTGTGTCCAATATCAGTTGAATTGCGGCCTCTCAGCTGCCAATTTGAAAACGGAATCTGATGTGGGAAGGCTTTTGCGCCAGGCCCCATTTCTTGCTCATGCCGCTACAGCGTGGAATAGATATTATAAGGATTTTCAAACACTCACTCCACCCTCTTCGTTAACCTCGAAAGGTAGATATTACTCACCTACTACGCTTTGTCAAGTTCCCCCTTCAGAATCCCACCTTCCCAGTACGACTTTGCCCCTTTTTGCTCCGAGCGATACTGCTTTATCTACTTCTCATTCACGATGCTGTAGTTCAACCTTGATAACCTCACATCACAAGCATACTAATGTTTACCTTATATTACAGCGGGTATAACCGAGGACGGTTCGTCGTCTACAGAGCGAGATATATTCAACCCGACCCTCTCCGGCAGCAAAAAATACGAGCAAGTACCCCAACCCCCAATCGATATCCAGAAACTCCACGAAGAGATGATGCGACTTATTAGAGACCTGATTTCTAGTGACGAAAGTCTCGTAGCGCAATTACTCTTGTCAATATACCTTAGCAGAGAGTCATTGACAACAATATTGCCCTGGGAAGAAGAGTCATCACGGATCGCAGCCCTGCCAAGACTCCATATCCTCGCTGAGTTGAGCCTGGTAAGTCTGGTTGGTAAAATAAACCTAGACGATACACATTTGAGTCTTGATTCGGCAGACGAAAAGGGGGCTACGGCTCTGCACATAGCAGCTCGTATCGGCATTGAAGAAGATGTTAATTTTCTACTAAAGGGAGGAGCAAAGCCACATGCTGTTGATTCTTCCGGCAAGACCCCTATTGATTATGCGATAAACAGTGGTCACGATGCTATCATGGCTCGTTTGTTCGAGGAATACTGCGAAACTTTCTATTGCACTGATTCGAACGATATTGACATTAGAATGATAGCTGGCCGCTACGCGCGGTATCTAAAAATTGACCAAGGGACAGACTCCTCCCAATTATACAGAGCCCTAGTCCATGCCATCAAGCATAGCAAGGCCGGTGTAGTTCGTTGCTTCTTAAACCTAGGAGTGGACCCCAACGGCTATGACGAAGAAGGAATTCCAGCGCTCCACCACGCCATCAAGCTGACAAGCGATCGACAACTCGAGCATAAAGACCACGATATCATTGATCTTCTTCTTCGAAACGGAGCTGACCCGTCTGCGGTTTCCAACAACCGGAGTGCTGAGTCTGGACTCCACGTAGCTGCTCGATTAGGAAATATAGAAGCCGCACGCCGTCTTGTAAGGTGGGATGCAGATACGCGCAGTCTTGACGCGGAGGGGCGGTCAGTTCTTTTAGCTGCAGCCGAGGCGGATGTCGAGGAGGCGAAGGTCATCCATGTTACGCGGTATCTACTATTGAGCGGCGTCGACGTCGAGCAGGCCGATAACAGGGGTCGCCGGGTTTTGCACATTGCAGCAGAGAAAGGCTATATGACTATCATCTCACGCTTGGTACGCGTTTTTGCAGCCCAGATGGATCCCGTAGCCAAGGAGGGGAAAACACCACTTGACTACGCCCATGGTAATAACCAAGCTGAGGCTGCTGCAATGCTTCAGATATTTACGGGGCGGGAATAAATAAATCTTAATTTAAATATATTAACACATTCATTATATTAACTAAACTCATTTTTTTATGTCAAACTTAATTCAACTATTTTTCTTTTTCTTGTATTAATAATATTTAAACTAGGCTAGTATTAGACTATTAGTATACAAGTATCAACACTAAATACTAAAGAACTAATTTGCAACCCTGGTTCTCAGCGTGCTGAGGTAACCCATTGATTCTCACCGCCTTTTCATATTGATACTCTTTCCGATCACATTCTATCATTGGTAATGCCGCCACTTTGTGTCTCAGCATCCACAGGCAGATGATGTAAGCTACGTCCCATGCTAACAGTTAGTGGACGATAGAATGCGACTCCCTGCACCACTCTGATTCCCGATCAAACATTCTGACCACGTTTTCAAAGAAAGTGACAGGTGCTTGAAAGTTCCTACGAAGCAGCAATTTCCCATACATCATGGCAACGGAAGTAACACAAGATTTTAAAGCTTCTCCCAAGAGTGATCCCTGGTGGAAGGATTGGCCTATCGCTAACCACCCCCCCAACGCAAAAACTCTACTCATCACTGGCTGTGGTATCATATACACAGTCCCAGACCGTCCAAATGAGCTAGTCAAGGTACCCAAACCATTCGAATACGCTAGGCGCGACCACGAGATTGAAAGACGTGTGTATCGACGCTTAGGGAAGCACCGAAATATTGTGAATGTCGTGGAAATGGATCAATACGGTATTTACCTCGAACGTGCAGCACACGGCTCCGTACGAGAGTACTTTATAGGGGGAGGCAAGGCAGAACTCTGGGAAAGACTTCTGTGGTGCCGAGATGTTGCTGGAGTCCTTGACTTCGTCCATCGGAAGGGCATCCGCCATTCCGACCTATCTGGGCGAAATCTGCTGATAGATTCAGGAAGAAACATTCTGCTCTGCGATTTCGCAGGCTCTTGCATCGATGAAGAGAAAGCTACTGTCCTGGCCGAATCTGGTTTCCGGCATCCAGATGAAAGGGAAAATGTCCAGCCGACGATCCGAGCCGAAATCCATACCCTTGGTTCAACCATTTATGAGATAGTGACGGGCATGCAACCTTATCAAGGCTTGGAGGATCACGAGATCGATAAACATCTTGCAGAGGGGCAGTACCCAGACGTAAGCGAGGTGCCGCTTGGAGATGTGGTGGCGAAGTGTTGGAAAGGTGATTTCGGTTCGGCGGCGGAAGTTGCTGAAGAGATTGACAGTTCTAGTATGATGCTTGTGCCTCCTCAGATGGCAAACAGAGCTAATCGTTATCAGGTCTGCGATATCTCGGCGAGAAATTGCCAACTTATTCACCGTGATGATACAATTCTACGTTCTCTTGCTAGATGGTTCTGAATTGACTGGAATGCCTGCAACCAAGCCTTTTCTGTGCGAGCCTAGTGGGGTAACGGGCCAATGAATGTATTCTCCGAGACGAATATTATTGTTTAATTTGATGCAGGAAACCCCGTTACTCCACTTGCAGGTCACGGAGTCGAAGATAGCTACACCACTAGCCACAGCACCAGCCACACCAGGATCTAACCTGTATGGTAGGCAGCCGTAACTCTTGCAGTAACCCCTTTATATAACACCAATTACCTAATAACATATATAAAACTAATTAGTACAACCTTTATATTCCTATTTCACTGTGCCATGTACTAAACGGGATCAAATACATCTATTGATAAGTTTTCTATAAATAGAGTGCACGCAGTGTGCGAGCACTGATTTATAGTTACCTATGTATGCTCCTTGTGACATGTTAAGCAGCGCTACCCACAGGTAAAGTCAGTCAAATAATAGCCTCTTGACTTGTTTACCTAAATTAATCGCAAAAAAGGCTTGTTTGACTGACTTCACGGAATCTATTACTTGAATTGATCAAGTTAATTGACCAATAAATCCAAGCAATGACGTAAGTTGCTAGATGTTATACGTAAATCGTACAGAGTTTTAGAAAGCAAGGTAGATAGGCTAGGTAAATGGTTAGGTAGGTGGCTAGGTCGGTGGCTAAGTAAGTGGCTGAGGAAGTGGGTTTAAGAATAGGGTGCCACCCAGCCTACCTAGGAAAGGAACTGTAATATGGCTTCTTTTTTACCAAAAAAAAAAAAGTAGTTTAAAAAATAGGAAGATTAATTGGAATTTGGAAGTAATTGTCAGGTATCAAGTCAAATAAAACATTCTTACTTTACCTGCAATTCATTTAAAACCGATTGTTTTGCCTGGATTGGATCAATTAATTGACAAGCAGTCAAAGTATTACTTTGCCTGTGGGTAGCGCTGATGTTAAGTCCACTATACATGGGGTAAGCAGGAGTTACATTCGAGGGTAGTAGTCGTTGCGATGGCCCCCCCTATTGAGACTACGTTTGACCATAGCTTCTCCAGTACGCTGCGTCCTCAATTCTCTCATACTTGAGCAGTAAATCCTCAAGCTTATCTATGATGTGAAGCGTCGCCATGCTGCTGCCCCAAAGTGAGAGTGCACAAGCCGCTGCCTTCATCAACCATGTTATACTCTTCTCGTCCTCGTCTAATGCCATGAAGATCTTAGCGATGTCCTCCATTGTGTCAACAGCATAATTCTCTTGCCGAGTGTCTAAGGTTGGTAACATATTGTCATCTACACATCCCACGATTTCCAAACATACATTCAGAGCCTTCATCCATTCTCCAATGTCCATGTAGATATGCTCGACCTGGCGCAAGGCGATGCGTCTCTGTAAAGAGTCTTCACCATTCGTGATAGTCATTGTATTTACTAACTCGCAGGCAACGCGCATTGACTGTTCGAATTGCCCATCTCGACGATACTCGGCGCAAAGCTCTTGCTTAGTGACGACAGCGAGCTCGTGTGCGTCTCCCAGTGTCTTGTGGCATTGATCTGATAGAAATTTGATCAGCACATCCGACCCTAAAGGTTCTTGGTCTTGCTTTCGCAGCTCCCGTGAGACGACACTAATCGGATGGCTCCTGCCCACACTGCCTTCCGCTTGCTTAGCAATGTAGTCGATCAAGTGAATCCTCAGACTTGGACATGACGTTGTGTTGACAGGTGACAAGACTGTGAGGAGCCCTATGATGAACATAGATGGGTTGTACTTCAGTTGGCTCACGACAAGCTCGCAACATTGGCTGATGTGCGGCCATGCTCTATTGGTTGAGCCCACCTTCATCAGGTAGATACCTTGGTGAAATTCTTCCCAGAAACCATCGTTGGGGAAATTCGATTTGAGTATGGCGTTATCTGCTGAATAGTATTGTTGGATACTGTGCATGATAAGGTTGGTGGCATGGTATTGATTTTGAAACTGGGGAGAGAGAATAAAGTATTGCATGAAGTCCTGAGGCCAGAAGCATTCTTGCTGCCCTCGCTGGAGAGTCTTGGAACTGTGTTGCTGAGGTTCATTCACAGATTGCTGGCTTTGAGTAAGTTGGTTTAAATTCAAACGCGACTCCCCTATTAGGAGCTCAAGTCGGATCTCGTCACTGCTCTGTAGTGTTATCTCTGATGCTTCTTTGGCCATAATTTCGCCTTTAACTTGATCGAAGGTGGGATACTGAATGGTCTCAGGGGCTGCTAGTGACTCGTTCGAGTTCTGCGTGGCCATAGTTCTCTGATGTCGCCGGATGCTTCGTCGAGTTCGCTCTGATAACGACATTGGAGAGAGTTCCGAGGTTGATAAAAGGGCGAGGAATTCGCTTTTTTGTTTAGACTTGAGGTTCTTGTACATATTCCACTTTTTCAGTCGTTTCTGATACATAGACAAACTAAATCCATTAACACGAGCAATGATACTCTGTTTTAAATAGTCAAATAATAAAGAGAAAAAGCAGCCATGGGGGGCAGAGCTGTTGTATGAAACATTAATTAATACCTGGCGTGAAAGTGACAATACTTCTTCATCAACAGCTGCACTTCCTGGAGTGAGACCGTTGAATATAGATGTATGATGATGGGTCGATAAAACTCCCATTCCTTTGCCGAAGGGCCTTGGGAGCTGCGTTCGAATTGGCAAAGGCTGTGTGGCATAGCTCCGGTATGAAGACACCCGCTCATGGTAGTACATATCGAGGATTCAGACATGGCCAGTGTCTATGAGAACTCGTGTGGCCTCTTTGATTTTTTGTTGAAGCTTCCTAAGAATCTACCGAGTCTTGGTGTTTAACTTAGCCGTGTTCGACTTTAGATTCTGTTAGTCAGGCTTGGGTCGGATGGAGAGCCAGTGCTTCGCAGATAGATAGATAGCGTGCTTTATGGGCATCTAGTAATAGAACCCGGCTACATCAAGGGCACTAGGGATGTGGTGAGCGGCCCGTTTAAACAACTACACAGCCATGTTTATGCATCAATAGCGCGTTAAGTTATGGCACGTATCGGTTCCTCCTAATACGACTACCATACCTTGTGCTTTGAGCTGGTTTGCCTTACTGCCGTTTCATCCGAAGCCCTTGAACAATTGCCTGAAGTGTTTACCTCCTTCTTCGTAGCTCATACGTCCCTTTACGACCCCCATGCCCACATCGGTAAACCCCATCGGGAAACCCGTCGCATCACTTGAACGGGTACCAATACAGCCTCTTGTCGCCAACTTTCAAGGGTGTATAGCAAGTGGCGGACGCATTCGCCGTTCATTTCGTACTTAGTACTCAGCCGCCCACCGCGCAGGCTTAGTTAGGAGACAAAACTTCCCTGCAGATCATTATCACCTAACATGCAGATGATCATTGGTTAGCTAGATATCGAAGGGAGGGGAGAACTAGGATTCCTAATGATTATATGATCATGATGGGATATTAATAGTTAGGTTTGCCGAGGGGAGCGAGTGCTTCGAAATATGGCCGACCAGGAGACAAAACCTCCATGTAGACAAAACCTCCATGTAGACACAACCTCCACGCAGACAAAACCTCCATGCAGACAAAACCTCCATGCAGACAAAACCTCCATGCAGACCAATGTTACTTAGTATGAAAACAATCATTGGTTCATCTGTTCAATTATTGGCTAGATATCGAAGCGAGGAAGGAGGAACTACAATCCTTGTCAATGATGGAGAAGATGATGTCGAAAAGGAGCATTATCGTATTTACTCAAATCTGTCGCTAACTTTAACGTCGTTAACGTCAGGTGGGGAGTTCGATAAGAGTGGCTTGTTGGTCTAGACAAGGGGCTTAGCGTGAGAAGCGGCTGCACATTGATTCAATAATGCATTGCGAGGCAACTATGATAACACTGACTGAAAAAAGGCCATGGCCACACTTGGAAGGTGTACATATTATGATGGCTAGCAATGCATTATCTTTGACCAAAAGTTCCAAAACCCGGCAATATCGACCAATCAAGCTTTTCCCATTCTCAGCCGTGGCTGCAGAGAAATGACGCAAGAAATCTTGAAAATGATATGCTAACAAGTGCATTTCCCCCTGTCCTACGTTTATTGGAGTGGAAAGTTAGCTGTGTGAATCGCTTTGCAGTTGTAATTTAATAATTGGAGAGTAATTATTAGTGCTGCCAAATTGAGTATTTGCGAAGGGTCTCAGTTGGATTTAAATATGGTATGGTATAAAGAGCAGCTACCCGGTGAATATGACTACAGCATGAACACAGAGTCCCTGGTATCTTCTAGGCTTAGCAGCAATCTAACACTATTGTATAATTCCCAAGGGGGCGCATCTGGAGGCTGGCTAAGAAAAAAAGCTAGATGGTAGCCAAGGAGGTGTCGCGGAACCCAACCAACCGTAATGGTGGTATAGCCTCACCCGTTTTGTTTCGCTATTACGTTAGAATTAGCCAGCAAAAATAGGACGTTACATATGAAGTATCATAAAGAGCCTTGCGAATGGCCAGATGGTCTAAGTGGGTCATGAATGAGACAAAATTGCTTTGCAGGATTGGGTGTGAGTGGGTTTAGTCGGTGTGCGAATGACTGTTAGTAATAGTACATTCAATGTCGACCTTATCTAATTAGATAAACGAAACATCTACTTCTCATAGATGAACTAGCTAGTCTATTCAGTTGTGTATATAATCCGCCATTGCTACCTAGGTTCCCATCCAGGACCTGAAAGATTATAAGTCAACTCCAAAGCCATCCCCTAAACTCGCCATTGCCTCTAGATATTGATCTGCCTCTCCCCTAGCACCTACATGATGAATCATCTACCAGATGGTGATACGCCATTTCCTCGGACGGGCTTCTATGCTCGCCGGCGGAAATTTGAGCCAGAAGACTTCTTTAGTCTCCCTTCCGAAAATGGGTTCCATAATCTGGAGTCTCTCGTGGAGAAAGGGCTGGGCAACATGAAGAGTGGGCCCGCCCAAGAGTTCCTCCAAGAATGGCTTTGGTTCTCGTTTCTGGCACAAGTTACCCATCAAACCATCGATTCAACTGACTTCATTGATTCTAACATGGCCCTTTATACAAGAAATCTTAATAGCAAACTTCAACATTGGATTGATGAAGACGGCCGCTATAAGTCAGAAAGGGAATGCCCTTACCCACGACTACGGGAAATCCAAGCCACAATGGCGATAGGATACGCCCGGCGGTTTGTAGTTAAGCATCTTTCCTTCGAGCCCAACGACACAGATACGTATCCTAGGGTTCGGGATGAGACTGAGCTTGCCGACAAAAGAGGCGTTGATGTCCTCGGAAACATACAGGATTCACTGCCGCTGTCAATCGCTATTTTGGGTCAGATTCTTATGCGCACTAGCATGTTTCTGAAGCGCCGGGACCAGCAGGTCGATGAGGCATGGCAAAGGCAGGTACATGGCAACAATATATGGGGCTACAGCAAGTGTACCAGAGACAAAATGAATACGAACGGCTGGTGTCCGAGCGAAATCAGGAGAATAGAGTCAACATTGGCCGGCCCCTGTGAAGTCTTATACGCAAGTTCTTTTGAACTGTTGGACTCTAAAGGTCATCAAGATTGCGACATCTGGACTTGCAGGAAGCCCCGCCAGCGGATGTTGGGCGCGTTACATATGCACAATTGCGATCAGTCGTGTCCTGTGTTAAGTATACAGAATCAGGATAACGAAGTTAACCGTCTCATTGAATCAGGCCAAACACCTTTGATAACGTATGATGGCCGTCAGATACAGCTTCTAGGTGTTGACCTCAAGAGTCCAGATCAGCCCCAATTTGGCTGTTTATCACACAGCTGGGGAGACGCTCTCGTAGATCTAGGGCGAGACGCTCGAGATGGGAATAACCGCACAATCCTCAGGTGCCAACTGGAAAGGATTCAGAAAGATTTCAATAGGATCATTAAGAAGGATACGGACACTCCCTTTTGGATCGACGTTCTATGCTTGCCTCGACAAGAGCAGGTCAAGGCCAAAGCTATCGACCAGTTGAGGGATATCTACCAAAATGCGAGTGCTACCGTTGTTTGGGATAGATATCTGATCGAACATAACGGCGTCCGAAGTAATATCCACAACAATATGAGATTGCGCCTCGGAGATTGGTCACGGCGCCTTTGGACACTATTGGAGACCGTGCTGTGCCGCGACATATACATCGCCTTCCGAGACCGATACTTAAGTCTGCGTGATATCAATGACGCAAGACAGAGAGCGAGGGATCTTACGCATGAGTACCACCATGTCTGGGAGGCAGGATATCCGTTCACGAAGGCAATATGGCGCTTGAAGAAATTCCATCTGCAGGACATCTCCGACGGCAAGACTCGAGTCCTTCAGCAGGACATATCAGATGGCAAATCTCTAGTTCTTCAACAGGACATCTCCGACGGCAAGTCTCGAGTTCTTCAGACATGGGCCGCGGTCCAATTCCATCTAGTTGAATGGCCTCAAGATGAGGCGGTCATACTTGCAGGCTTACTCAATCTGAATGCAAGCTTGATCGGGAAGATTGGAGGAACAGGTGATGAAAATGTGATTGCAGCGCGGCGAATGGTTAAGCTATTGGAAGAGATTGACTCTCATTCCGAACTTGGAATCCCCGCTGGTATCATATTTCTACCCCCGCCAATGCTACAAATGGAGGATGTTCCCGAGACACGCGGATACGCATGGGCACCACGCACCTGGTTAAGCAAGCAGGTACACCCGTATCCCCTATATGAATCCGTTCACCAAGCAGCCTTACAATGCAAGCACGGGCTTTTAGTCAGATTTCCCGGATTGCTACTGCATTGTACTGGAGATTATCCGACCAAAAAGAAATTCTGGGTCCCACTAAGTCAGAGCATGCATGAATGGCTGAAGATAGACACCCAAACTGACAAAGAAGGGATCCAATTTTGGCAAGAACAGGTGATGCGTGGCCCAGACAAAAAGCATGCCACAATAATTTTGAGCTGCCCCACGTTTCGGGACAAATGGGACATTGGTATTCTGGTCAGAAAAAAAGGAGAGCTGCGCAATAACCAAGTTCGATGGGTTGAACATGTCTGCAGGGTTAGGGTACGTTTAGAAACAAACCCAAATACGATACAGGAACGAGTCAAGATCTTCAGACAGGGCAAAGGAGAAGCCGTTTTTGGCACTCGAATAGAAGAGAGGGAATGGTGTATTGATGGTGAATCTTAAGTGCTGGCTAAGAAGGAGGGCCTTTTTGGATCAATGCCGTGATGCAAATCTTTAACTTGGCCCAAAGAAGCGGCTTAACCTGACGTATTGATCAAGATCCTACATGATGGCTCGTGTCTCCTTAGCAAGCTAACATCGCAACCAACTATCTTTCACGAATACTTATCTTTCGTATCTATATAATAAACCTATCACATTATATTTAATGATTTGATCTGTTTCGACTTAGAACCACAGGCCTAACAAAGGTAGTCGTTCCGTTTCTATGATTGTGGTACTGAAGGCCCCCCGCAGCCCATTGCCAACATACACCCATCTAGCCGCTAGGCCCATTCGCCGTCCAGGTAGCTAAACCGTAAACGCAGAGTTTTCATATGAAAATATCTAAGCTTTCCACAATCTGGAGGCTGTTGATCACATTGGCACAGCATCTTCATGCACTGTATCCCCAAACTTTTACTGTATTATCCTCAGAGCCTGTGACAAAGATGCGAGACGAATGTCCTGTGTCCATTTCGTGAACACTGTGTGTGTGTCCTTCTAGCAATAGATGAGGTTCACCAGTCTCCGCATCCCAGAAGTTGACAGATCTATCTTCTGAACAAGATATAATTCAACGGCCATCTGTCGTCATTAAACTGTGAAACACGGAGTCCTAGGGTACATAATCAGGTTTGAAAGTATAATTTGGCGGTGGAGTGAACTTACTCGGTGAAGTATCAGTTCTTTTATGGGCTGTGGTGAATAGACGGTTTGTAAATCTGCGATATCCCAAGTGTAGATCGACTTATTTGCAGCGGAGCAGATAAGAGTCTGACCGTCTGGAGAAAATCGAACGCAATAAATGCCGACCTGGTAGACTGTGTGAAATTCGCGTAGTAATTGGCCAGTTTTGCCATCTAGGAGATGAATTGAGCCGCTAAAAAAGCTACAAGCAAGAAATCTGGAATCAGGCGAGAAAGCCACATCGCTGGGACCATCGAGACTGTGGAAGCTCAAGTTCAGTCTTGGCTGTGATCCGGACGCATATCGAATATCCCACAATTTAATAGTGCCATCATTGCTACAAGTTGCGATGGTATGGCCATCAGCGGCAGCAGAGAGGGCATGGATATCTTGTTGATGTGCTTTGAATTCCATGAACTTTCTTCCGGAGCCTCGAAGGTGCCAAACCTGAATAATATTAGCGATCAGCTAGTAACGTTTTGCTTAACTTTTCCGATGGGTTGACTCACACTAAGGTACCCATCCTCCGATCCTGTGAGGAGATAATTCCCATTGCTGCTGAAGTCGATACTTCGAATATCCATCTCCATATTGTAGCCATGTGGATTTATGTCAAAATAATATTTCTCCTCTCTGGTGCGGATGTCGAATACTCTGGCTAATTTGGTGCATCCTGTCGCGATGAAACGATCGTCGGGATTAATTTTGCCACACAACACCGAACTATCGTGTGGGAAGATGTGTATCAAATTGACATCCAAACTGGATTTTAGTTTTTCATTTTGCAAAAGGGCAAAACTATTTGGTTGCGATCGAGATTTTTTCCATTTCGCGAGAGCTTCCCCTATCCTATTGACGTCAAACGGGATCAATGTTTTATATTTTACTACATCTTGTTGTGTTGTACTTGGGCGTGAAGCCGAATGGTCATTGCCATTTGGCGAGAATAAGCCACCATCATACGATATGGCTTCGTGCTTACTCGCTATTGTGTCACTGTCGAATGCCTTTCGCACCCTTGGTGGTACCAAGATGCTTCCTTGTTGGTGGTATGTGCGCTCGTGGTTTTTCAAGTCTCCTTGGTGCCTAAAGCCAATTCTACCTCTGGCGCAGTTTGGCTTGTTGCAAAATAGACGCCTGACGTGTAATTGTTCGTGCGACGCCCTGGCGGTCTCTGATTCGAATCCAAGAGATGCATTGGTGCATGGTGCGAAGCGACAGCGAAATGAAAACTTCAGATATTGGCTTCGAAAGCGATCTAGTTGATCCTTCGAGACGTCGCTGCTAATAAAAGAATCAGATAAAAGCTGGCTTACTCTTTCGCTCAATCGCTGAGTTAACATGCTGATGAGAGTCGGGTCTTGCTCCAAAGTGAGCTCTTCGAACTCTATATCGTAAAAGTCAGCTCGCCCGCCTCTTAGAAACATAATATTTAGAGGCGGCCTTGAAGAGGACTGAGTATTGGAAAAATATGACGAGATTACCTTGGCCGTTGTGTGCAGATTTATCTTTGCAATCTGCCCGGAATGTGAGGATAGAAGCGCCCAAGGAATAAATCGAAAGGTGCGACAGAACTTCTAAACGGCTATCGGATGAGACAGGTGTTCTGGGACTAGCCTTTGCAGAGCAATTAAGTTTCAAATTTGAGCACATATGTTCATGAATTAGTTTGAGGGAGCTCAGTGCCTGCCCCAATGGAGACTCTTCGGATAGGCGTGCAATACTTGCACAAACTAGGACGTGGTCAAGCCAAAAGTCAATCGCGTAGAGAAGAAGTGCGTGTGACCCGCTTAGGATTCGTAGAAATTGGTCAAGTTCGGGGGATGCCGGGTCGAGAAGACAAAAACTGTCCTTTAGCACAGTCACGCAGGTAAAGGCAATGCTCTCTTCCCAGATGGCCGGGTCGAGACGCTGCGTCAGACAGTCTGTTCGAAGGTATCTTCAAGGTACAAATTAACTTGTATGAACCAATTCGAATCTAAGAGATCCGGAGAGACTCACTCTTAAACAGTAAAGTGTATCAGTGCGATATTGCCATCTGGAAGCTCTTCTACCAGCGGCTTGCACTTATCGATGACGCTTCCGTCTAACAGGTTCCATTTATCTAGTACGGGGGTTTCGGGTGTAATACCCACGCCGTGGAGGAGCTCGTGCCGTTTGAGCGGGCGCTTAGCGAATACGAGCCACGCCAAAATTCTCATTACTTTGTCCGTCCTGCTGTCTCCAGCTACTGGGCATAGAGTTTCGAGGATTGTGGCGTACAGCTGAGGTAGCTCTCTCGGCATTGATGTGATGGCGGCGTGGAGTTCACTTACGCTATCCACGTCTGAGAGAGTATCAAGGACCAATCTTGCCCACAAAAACATGCCTCCAAGACGTTAGCCAGTAATTAGAAGCTGGTGACCAGGCCCGATGAGTTCATACCTTCAGCCTTGTTGATCATGACTTCCACCATCTCCTCGACGACGTCGTCCCTGATCTGAAGAGATTCCTTTTCTTCTGCTAAATCTCTGAGCCGGCTCTCTACGAATGCCCGAATTGTACTGTTTACAGAATCAATCTCGTTAGATAGCGAAACCACACCTATTACATCCCTCCTTTTTTTTCGTATAGCACGGGCTATTTCCGGGACATCGCGACTACTTATTAATAGTTTACAGTTGTTATCCTTAGAGTTGACTGAAAGAAGTTGGCGGAGATCCTCGACAATATACTTTTGCTCTTTTGGGTCGCACTCATCAAGTCCGTCGATCACGATGCGACAGGTCGAGATCCCATGAAGTAAGCCCGGCTTGTCTCCGGAACCTGTGAGCATAGCCCGAAGAATCTTGAGTGATGGTTCATGGCACTTCTGGACAAATTCCGTGTATGCTATGGTTGACATATCGGAGCTGCTTTGTATAATCTTTAGCACGAATGTTTTGAGAATTTTCGACAAGGTGTCATCTTGGTGATATTTACAAAAGTAAGAAAGAGTAGTAGTGTCACTCTCCTTTAGCAAATCGACCAAATTACACTCTTGCCTAGTAGCGGTGGTTAATAAACTTTCAATTCAAATCGAGGTCTCGGAACTTACCTGCACCCGGTTTGCCGTGGAGCCAGACTACTGGTAACTTAGAATCTATCTTAACCCACGAAGCCAATTTCTCCTGTTTTAATACCCAGTCGCAGCTTCCTGGTAGGCAATCTCTCAACAGCTTCTCCCGATTGTCATCTTGAGGAAGATTCTCAAGAGCGAGCCAAGCGATAACAGATTGCCGATCTCGGTTAATCCGATCTTTCTCTTTGGTGGCAACCTGCGATTCTAATCTATCGCGCCATTGCCTCACCTCGATTATGTCGATTGTAGCGACCTCCCGGTTGATGGCCTCGCTGTATTTGGCCATACTTGCTAGTATAGAGTTAAATCGAACGTCAAAGCTGGCCCACGTGGTGTTGAAGAAGAATTTCCATGCTAGTTTAAAAGTGAGCTACGCTACAGGGGGGGTTCAAAAATCTATCAAGATACCTACATTTCCTTTTCACAAATTTGTAAGCTCGACGGTGAAACTCGAGTATCTCGGCGTAGTAGAGAGCCAGCTTGGTAAGAAGTGCAGGGCTATCTTTGAATGCGCCGCCAAGGTTCTTCAGTCGAGGCAGAGTTTCGGCGATGCGACTATAAGCATCAAGAAGTTTATCAAATGCGTTAAGATAGTCTGATGAGATCTTCTCCCGGTTAAACAGTGGTTAGTAATAATAAACGGAGCGAATTGAATCAGGCAAGCCATACTCGCAACATCAGCTTGATAGGGGCCTGGTTGCTTTGTTAGCTAACACCTTTGCACAAATGTTTGAAAGGAGTTTTCTGACCCATATCCATGGCAAAATGGGACTCAAGGCTCAGTCAATACAGTATTGGCTTCGGAAGTCGCATTAGGAGGGACGGCATGCAAGGAGTGTAGTCAAATCATTGACATTACCGACTCACCAAGCACCGCACACTCCTCACCATACGCGTACTACTCCGAGTGCTGCAACTTATACTGCAGCAGCTGTGTGGAGCTAAGTAACTCTCAGACGGCCATGCGATTCTCCTGCTGCAAGGAATCTCTGTGTGTGCTTCGCCCACTGTCCCCGACGGTAGTCCAGGTAGCCAGAAATGAACAGCCGCTACCAGATACCTATCCTGCGGAAACAAGCAAGATACGCGCGCTTGCCCAAGAAATACGAAGCAACCTAGCAGATAAACAGTGAGTATCCCCATTCGAACGCAAACAAAGCACGGTAGATAACTTACACATCAAATTCAGTGTTGTGTTTTCTTTCTGGACCAGTAGCCTCACAGTGGCCCAGAAAGCCCTTACCGCGGCTGGAATCCGCTGCGTGCGTATCGACGGGTCCGTCTCTTTATTGAACAGGGAGCGGACGATCCAGGAGTTCAGAGAATATGAGGTGATTAAGGTGATCCTAGTGACGATTTCCTGTGGTGGTGTTGGGTGAGTTTCCCTTGCACATAATTATACAATATCCGAAACTCACAAATTCCAGGCTCGATCTAACGGCCGCGTCTCGAGTCCATCTTCTCGAGCCCCAATGGAATCCTGCTATTGAAGAACAAACATTGGCTAGGGTGCATAGAATGGGTCAGTGCCACCCAGTAGTAACCATGCGTTACGTGATGAAAGATTCCATTGAAGAGGTAGGCTTTCCTCATTTACCCAGATAAATCGAGTAAGATATTGTGTAATGGTGACTTTTCTAACTAAAGTCTTTGCATGTTAGTCTATCGCGTTGGTAAAGGGGAAGAAGCAACTCCTTGCCAAGCTTTTACCACAGACCTGTTCTTAAGTAAGCGTTTGCAACGAGGTGGTTGCTAGGCAAAGAGGGGAGCAGGCCATTTCTGTAAAGCTGCAAAGGGACTCGTCAGATATATAGAATATACATTGAAAGATATTCACCTTATTAGCAACTTCAAAACTATTTAGGTGTTTAGTTTAGAAGTTGCT
>MU378265.1:0-34572 GCA_022495175.1 Hypoxylon argillaceum | reverse complement strand
CAAGCTTTTTTTGCAATCACAGGAGCAGCGCTACCCACAGGTAAAGTCAGTCAAATAATAGCCTCTTGACTTGTTTTACCTGAATTGATTGCAAAAAAAGCTTGTTTGACTGACTTGCCTGAATCTATTGACTAGATTGATCAAGTTAACTGACCAAGTAATTCAAGCAATGTACGTAAAGCGTACAGATTGTAGAAAGCAAGGTAGGTAGGGGTAAGTAGGTAAGGTTAAAAACAAGGTGCTACCTAGCCTACCTAGAAAAGAAAAGCTTCTTTTTTACCAAAAAAAAACAACAAAAATATAAAAAATAATAGAAAAGTTAATTGGAAATAATTGTCAAATACCAAGTCAGTTAAGAAATTATTACTTTATCTGCAATTAACTTAAACTCGATTATTTTGACTGGATTGGGTCAATTAATTGACAGTCAGTCAAAGTATTACTTTACCTGTGGGCAGCGCTGCACAGGAGGAATATGTTAAGTCGCTAATTCAGACCTAGTTCGACTTTTTCCTATATATTTAGCTAGCCTATAAGCGTATATTTTACAAGGAGTCATGGCACACACTGGCAATTATGCCGGCCCTTGGGGGAAGCTATATCCTTGTCACGGTACCAAACCTGAAGGAGGTTGAGACTACAGCACGGGCTCAGCCCGATCTATATAAGCCAACAGGATGGGTCTAGAAAACAATAAGCCAATCTAGCAACACCAGGCGTCTGAACTGTGACAATCATGAATATACGATTGCTTTACCGGAATGGTCGTCGCCCCTGCCCATCTAGAAGCCAGTGTGGCCGGGGCCATGGAATGTGATCTGCATGTTCCGTTTTATCATCTTCTTCTATGCGGATATTGATCCTAGTACTGCTGATATTATACGTCCTAGCGTCAGCAAAGTTGAAGGTGACAGAGACCTCGCCTGGCTTAAACGCTACGAAGGTGAACCTATAGCTAGAATTGATACGCTTAGCGCTATATCTTTTGTAGGCAATTATCTGTGTTCCGAATCGCATTTGTTAATAGAATGTCCATCCAAGCTCGGTTCAGGTTGGCCGCGGGTACGAGACATTTTCTGCCTGGCCCAAGTGCACCTAGACTAGGAAATTTCTAGCATCCATGTCTGCCATGGAATTTGTGTTGGAAACAAGGAGTGCGACTTACACGGCCCTCCCATTCCACGCCACAGAAACACTCCCGATCGACGTCTATACACACAGTAAAAGTATGTAAAGCACGTGGGTCACGAATATGGTGCCTCCCCACCTTCGGCCGGGACACCTCTTCTACCGTCGTGACACAGCCTTCGCGAATGGACTGGAACAATCTCTCCGTCGATGAGTTGAATTCCTTCATAGACTCGGCTTCCGAGGGTGTTAACAGTTTCTTGTTGTGTAGTATCTTTGGTATTTCTAACTGCAGTTTTGCAACGATAAATACGTTGTAATGCACCCAAAGAACCATAGGAGTCAGTGCCTCGCTACTTGTTTCGAGTCTAATTTCTCCAGGGTTGCATGTAACGAGAAGGGCGGTCTCGTCGATACCAAGGCCAGGGTAACCCGAGATGCGCTCAGCTAGATTGGTGCAAGCGGCTCGGAAATTAGCGTTGAGGGAAATATCAAATTCAATCTCCCTAGACGCCCATTGTATTTTCGCAGTGTAGTTCGTACATCTTGTTGTGATCCTCCCCACTTCCTTCCAGTTCACGGCCAACTGTTCGAGTATTGTAGTCAGATCTGCATTCGAATAGCGCTCAGACGTGAAATTTGCTTCTTTCCGAAGATCGATCAATCTTTCCCTGAACCGAATGTCCCGACGCTGATAATAATAGCGTTTGATTAGCTTGTTTAAGCTGTTGTAAAGCATTTGATCAGGTATAAGTGGACCAACCATTTCTAGCGTTTCTATTGATTGTATCAACTTGCTCACTGTGGCATTTAATTTCGAGTCTTTACCAAGTTGGTACAAGAATTCTGACCAACTCTGGATGGAGGATGAATAAGTGTCTAATTTGCTTATGGCATCGCTTGTCCTTTCTATCTCGCATCTCAGTCCGTCCGATTCAAGTTTCTCGTCTTGGACAAGCTCCATTATACGAATGATCCGGGCTTTTAACTTTGACGCCTGCTTCGCAACTAATCTTTTGTAAGCGAAGTCGCACTTCTACGCACAAATTTAGCTATAACTACCTTTTTTCTCCCCAAAATCCAGTGGAAACCGCGATGTCTGGCTCCGGACTAATTTCGCTTGATCGGTGGTGGATGGTATTGGGAACATGGCGGATAGGTGTTGAGATGTGAAACGTCGTGTTTAGAGGTTTGTCGACCGCCGAAGGGGGCCTGGACTTTTATATGCCCAGGCCACGGGCAAATCAGACTTCTCTCATGTAACACGAAGCGACCTATCGAATATGACTTACCAATACAGAGATTTTCCGTGTGAGTGAGGGTTGCTATTTGCTACTACATAGACAATCCGAGAAACTTGTCCTCGATTAAAAATAAATAACTATACTAGAAGTTGATGTGTCAATTGTATTTTCATTCGGCTTCCTACATATATGACAGGAATACATGGGAAAATGACGTATAGGATATAACGGCTTATTGTTGACAATATTATTAGGTATGACTTGTCGAACATGAGCTCTATAAAAAGTTGCTGCATCTGCCGTTATATTTAAGTAGGTACCTACGTATCTACATAGGCAGCCTTAGGTAAGCGCAATTAGCGCGCCCGGTTCAAGGCAAAGACCCGCCATCCCGTCTAGACCAGCGGACCCTGCAGCTTCCAGACAGGGATAGCGCGAGGTGCATTGGGCGAGTAATAGAGGCTGAATGAAAGCTGTCCTCATTATTTTGCAACACCTCTCTCGATACAGTGTAAGTACGTACCTAGCGATTGAGGTGCTCTGTGTTCACACCTTCGACCCGTATTCTGTGCATACAGAAAAGGGACATGCTTACTACTTGATCCAATTGTTTATTCGCACTCGCAGTCGCACCTCGCACATTCCAACTCCTCCGCACTCTCGTTCGATCGATCTCGGCTACGTACGCCCCGGCAGATGCGGCGCCAGACCTGCGCGAAGGCCACCTAGATACCGCTGCTCCGGCTCCGGGGAAGCAGTCGATATTGTGTTGTAGCGTGGGAGGGCGGACACGGCATTCATCTTTTTAGGACGGGGAAGGAATATTGAATAAGATCAATTGTCTCGGACATTACCTTGATCGTGCGACGGGAACACCAGTCGCAGCGAAGTGCACGCGACTAGGCCACCGAAACCGAGAGTGGAGGGTTGAGGATATATGAATACGCAAATCTACAACACATCATCACAGGCACGATGAACGGCTACGAGGAGAAGAGTCATTTCGATGACGAGCCCACCTCGGGCAACTTCGTGCGCGCCTTCGACGCTTTCCGTACGGACACCTCCTAATTTTCCCAAGCTCCTCTCTACTATACACATGAAGCGAGCAGGCTAACATCCCTATTCTTTCTCCTCGACAGCAAAGGCGAAGCCCCAATACGTGACCCGCACATCCGGCGGCGGGAAATGGACCGTGGCCATGATCATCGTGTCGGCGATCCTGATCTGGTCGGAGCTGGCGCGGTGGTGGCAGGGCGAGGAGGACCACACCTTCAGCGTGGAGAAGGGCGTCGGGCACAGCATGCAGATCAACCTCGACGTCGTCGTGCGCATGGCCTGCAAGGACCTGCACGTCAACGTGCAGGACGCCGCGGGCGACCGCATCCTCGCCGCCTCGCGCCTCCAGGAGGACGCCACCGTCTGGTCGCACTGGGTCGACAGCAAGGGCATCCACAAGCTCGGCCGCGACAGCCAGGGCCGCGCCGACACGGGCGCCGGCTGGCACGACGAGGGCTTCGGCGAGGCCCACGTCCACGACATCGTCGCCATGGGCCGCAAGACCGCCCGCTGGGCCAAGACGCCCCGCCTTAGCCGCGGCCTGCGCGCCGACAGCTGCCGCATCTACGGCTCGCTTGACCTGAACAGGGTCCAGGGCGACTTCCACATCACCGCGCGTGGTCACGGCTACATGGAGATGTTCGCCGACCACCTGGACCACAATGGTAAGCAGTCTAACTCTCACTCACCGGCACCAAACCCAGAGGACCGGGTCCCCCACTAACAAGAACCGCGCAGCCTTCAACTTCTCGCACGTCGTCTCCGAGCTCTCCTTCGGCCCCTACTACCCCTCCCTCGTGAACCCGCTCGACCGCACCATCAACACCGCGACGGCGCACTTCCACAAGTTCCAGTACTTCATGTCCGTCGTGCCCACGGTGTACACGGTCGCCGGCGGCGGCGCGCGCACGCGCACCATCTTCGCCAACCAGTACGCCGTGACCGAGCAGAGCAAGGAGGTCAGCGAGTTCATGGTGCCGGGCCTCTTCTTCAAGTACGACATCGAGCCCATCCTGCTCTCCGTCGAGGAGCGCCGCGACGGCGTCCTCGCCTTCCTCCTCAAGGTCGTCAACGTCCTCTCCGGCGTCCTCGTCGCCGGCCACTGGGGCTTCACCCTCTCCGAGTGGCTCCGCGAGGCCCTCGGCCGCCGCCGCAGGGACCGCGGGCGCGGCGAGGGCGTGATTGGGGCCAAGGCCGGGTATGATGATTGAGCGGTCGATCGGTCGGTTTAATTAGAAAAGACGGTTAAAAATCAAAATAAAGACATCGATGGGGTCGTGTGAGAGAGTCAAGACTCCGTTGGGCATGGTGTACGGACAGCATGAATAGGGCTCATTAAACAGGAGTTTGGGTTGTCGCTTTTGTTTTCTGTTGTTTCTGTACTAAGTAGTTCATGCCATTTATATATTCTATATTCAATGAGAATCTTATATCAGAACATTGTATCTATGTCTGGTGCTCTCCCAACAGTGGATCTAGCGAATAGCCTAGCTAAACAGAAGACACGCATCAGTTTGTCTAGCCTCATGTCAGGACCTTGAGTTAGGTAGCTTGTCGTGACTATTGCGCATGGTGTTAGTGAGATAAGCTAAAGCGAGATAATCTCATCCTAACTATTCTTCATCGTAAGGTTCTCCGCGTAATATGGTTGGCTGCAAAGCTACCAATCCTCCGCAAATGCTATCCCTCGCCCATCATGAGCCGTACCAAGTCAAGTTTCTATAGAAATATCATAGACCATCTAAGGATTCACTGCGAGTTGAGTTCAGTCAAGGGGTATTAAATATATTCAAGAAATAAAAGCCGCGCCAGCCCATCCGATGACTGCAAATACTTGGACGTCGCGCCAACTCGTGTATTTTCCTAGACTCCGAACCCCATGCTTAGCGACGAGACCCTATATATGCCGTATGCAACAAGGAAGCCAGCAAACAAACAACAAAGCAAGTAGTACAACAACAACTAATCCGTCGTTGTCCCCCTTCCACTTAACATTACGAGTCCAGTACAGTCCGGTCCTAGCATGACATAATATTTACTCTCTAGAAAGCGACCGTTCTGTGTTAGTGGGGCAAGTTGATGCCTAGGGCACCAATGCCTGTAGATACCTCATGTATGCACCATTGTATGCTCTCCGTAAACCAAACATTCATCCCCCCTTGACGGGTGAGCGAGTGTATCATGCCTATTCCAATAGCATGGCGTCCTCATCCAGCCGACCAAAGAGGCCCTCGAGCTCTTTCTCGACGACCTTAAGCTCCTTCGCCACCTGGCCAGTAACCAGCGCATACGCGTAGAGCAGCGCGTAATCCGGCTCCTCGAGCGTGACGTCGCCCAAGTTAGGGACCTGACCCATGGCCCCCAGCATAGCCGAGACGCCAGCCTTGCCGTTGCTGTGCTCGACGGGCTCGTCCCCGGACGGCCTGTCCACCGAGGCGTTATGGTCTTTCCTGAAGCGGAAGATCTTGCCGAGCAGCTTGTCTCGTATCACCATCACGCTCGGGATGGCGTCGGTGAGGGGGTACTCCAGCATGATGCTGGATGCGAGGACCTCGAACACGTGGCAGATGCGGGCGCAGAGTTGGGCCCGCTCTTCAGCTGTGTGGTTGAGGAGGGCTTTCTCGCCTTCGCTGAGCCGGCCGTGTTTCTGCGTCACCAGGCTCATAGCATGGAACGCGTCTAGCACGCGCTGTGTCGATGCCATAATGCGACCATATGAAGCGAAGGGAAAGGGCCCACGCAGCTCGTACTCATTGTTTGCTGATGCTCGCAGAGTCTGCAGCTGCGTGGCGTATCGTTGCATAGCGGCTTGTTCGCCGAGCTTCATATAGCTAGTAAATGTGGCATCATTGCGAAGCAAAATAGCTAGGGGCCCTCTCTTCCAAATAAGACCCATCTGTAGGTATAACACAGCCAGGCCCTCTTTGAACTTCTTGCGTGCCGGCATTGCCCATATGAGACGGCAAATGATGAGGCCCCAGATGATACCGATAGTAACAGCAACGACTCTGTGGAAAGCAATTTCCCTAATCCTGGGATGAATACCGCCCTCATCGTCATCATCATCCTCGACACTCTGGGAGAGTGAGTATGCGTATAACGAAGACACGTTGTAGCTTAGTAATATAAAGCGACCGAACGGTGCATTACCGCGCTCCACCATGATGTAGAAGGCGCCAAAGGAGACAGCCCAGCCTAGTAGAGCTAAGCCGACAGGGTTCCCATCTGCTATCAACCAATTGATCACTACGAATGCCGCGCCCATGACGGTGCCTGTGAAACGTGCTAAGCCGGTGGCATTGGACGCACCCACAGTCATGGAGCAGACAATCATAAAGGACAGAAGACCCCATTCTCCACGCCAGTGTCTGTACATATCCATTGTTTCAGGAATAAATGCGAACATGGCATATAGAGTAGCACCGATACCAACTTTTAGTCCGAAGCGAACTAGAAAAACATTAGCTAACGAATGAAGGACGTAAATGAGGCAACGTACTATCATCACGCGCGACAAAGTTCAGAAACCTCCAAATGACGGGTGATGTTTTTCGAACAATACTGTTCCAAATCCCACCGGCTGGTGCGTTGTCCCACCGAAGTCCATCACCACCATGTTTCATTACCTTGGGGATTCCACGAGGCAACTGTGACTGCCTCATACGCTTGATGGGTTGGATGAGCGCTTGGTTCTCAACATCCTCCTCCGAAAGTCTACGCGATTTCCAAAGCGCTATAATATAATTCCAGACTTTCAACCAATTCCATGTGCGCTTCTTTTGCTCAGTCACGTACTTCAACTCTTCAAGGGCGTCCAGGTACTTCTTCATCTCGTCTGCGAAACTAAGTAGACTAAAGGAGAAGTGTCCACATGCTGCTGCTACCTCCTCAAAGTCCGCTTGAATAGACTCAGAGGTTGACCTTGCATTTTCAATCGTTTTGTAGAGCTCTTCGAGCGCTGTACCTCTCGATTCGTTATATAAGCTAACTGCCTCGCCTAGACTATGTTTGAACTGTTCATTCACCTCGATGGGTGATCCCGGCGCATCAAATGGCGGTTGCTTTAGGATCTCGGCCATTGTGTATACGAGGGATTTCATAGACGGCCCAAGACGCGCTATGAAAAGCTCGAATATATCCGAAGGTGACCTAGGCGCGAAGTCGGACGAGGCGGAGAGTAGTTCCGAAAAAGATTCTCGCCGCTGGGCAAGGGTTGGCTCGTCCTCTCTGTCACTTCTTTCATCTGAAGCCTCGTCTATGGATGATAGACGCCTAAATCGGGCGTGGCTTCTCAGAGAGGATGAGAAGGATCGTCCAAAAGAAGTCGAGAACACGTTGCTGTTCGGGGATGCTGGTATGTTTGCGGATAAGGGACCGGTGGATATTTCTTTCAGAAGCTCGAACTGAGTGTTAGCCGCACTCCTCAACCCACCAATAGATTGGGCGAGGTTTTCTATCGACTTCAGAACTGCTTTGTCCTGGCGATATGTTTGTTCCTGGCCAAGAAAGTAGTATTCATATTTGGATTCCCTCGCGTTCTTATTCATGAGGGCCAAAGTGGCTGTATACGTGGTTGAAGCCTCCATGAACGACTTCGAGGTGAACTCTTCCTCGGCGCCGCTTAGAAAGCCACTTGAGATCATGGCCAACATGCGACCAAGGGAAATCGAAGCGGTGCGCATAGATTTGCGCAGCCCATGCCGAGCCCATACAGGCCAAAGAGCCAGGTTGACGAAAGTCGTTATCACGGTTGCCATGAATAATATTTTGAGGTATTGCACGACTTTTTCGGTTGAAAAGACAGAGTTGTGTACTGAACCTTCCTTTGTGATGATAGTAATGATACCGATGGACGCTATACTCGCACCGACGCTCACTAAGGGATTATTCAGTTTCTGCTTCACCCAGCCAACAAAGCCCAGTCCGAAGCCGATGTACACGATCAGGATCAGAGCATACGAGAATTTCTCCATATCCAATACATCGCCGAGCAGTACCGACGTAGCCATGGAGCAAATTCCTATGAGCATGGCATAGCAGACAGCTATAATAGCGATACTAATGGCTTCGATCTGGGAGCCGCCTGATCTCGCGGGATGAAAATACGTCACGATGGTGGCGACGATATGTTTTCCATCCATAGGTCCCAAAAACTTGGCGGCAGGGTGCCAGAAGGTGCCTAAGCTAGCCAACACGTAAGCGATAGAGCACTTGATGGTTCCCCTGCCATTTGGCGATTGCGACCAAGCCCATAGCCGACGGGCTGAGACGGTCAAGTTATGCCATGCATTGTGAGCTTTGTCGCGTAGGGTCGGGGCGTCGGCGAGGGGGTGTATTTGGGCATCGTCGGTAGAACCGTCGTAGCTATTGCTCCGGAGGGTAAATTGGCGTCTCGTTCGTTCGCCGGTGCCTGGGATGATCCAAGTTCCATTGCGCAGCTTCTGTCGTCGCGGGGGCATTGCGTTAGCACGGCGAGCTCTCTGAATGTCTGCCAGGGAGGCTGCGGCGGCACGATGGAATGAACAACGGAGGACAAGGAGGAATATCCATCAAGTCGTGCTGCAAGCTAAGAATGATGGTGCTTATTTTGATATGGTACCTAGGTCCCTAAGGGACCCATCGCGTGCAAATGAGATGGAGACTTACACTACGGGCCGGCCTTCTAGTCCGGCGCGGCGGCGCTGTGGGTATAGGTGTGGACGTGGATGGTGGTGCGCTCATCGTCGCCGTCATCGTCTCATAGGCAGGTCAGCCGCCAGTGATCACTAGCACGAACAGTGCCGCCACCACTGCTGCTGCTGCTGCTGATACTGCTAGGCTGTTCTTGACCGCACGGCGCGGCTCCTCCTGGCGTGGGAATATGTAGCAGGTGTTCCTGTAGTCTAGATACCTGGTGGATTGTCATAGGTGCCGAGGATTGTAGGGAGGAGACTATGTGGATCTCTTGGATCACCAACTAAGTAAGCAGTCTCGCGATGGTGTATGTAGGTACCCAGGTTGGTATTGTGACAGATCTACTCTATCTGTACTGTAGGAACAAAAAGAAGCAAGAACTGTTCTACATATCAGGTGAGACTGTTTTTACTATTCCTGTAGGATACCTACCCACCTAGGTGGATAGCCTATCTACAGGTTGGGGGGTTTGCTTGCTGTGTGGTGACTTTTGAGTTCTCTTGAAACTTGGCCGAGGAGAGTGCAGCCCCGGCCCCGAAGCTCCCTGCCGTCATTGCGCATCTAGACTAGACCAGGGAGGTACTTACCTAATGCAGGTGATCATACAGAGGTTGGGTAACCCTAAGGAAACTAGCCATGTGTAGATCTAAAAACTTACACTGTGACAACTACCTCTGAAATAGGATTTACTGTATGAATCATATTCTAATATTTAGACTTTAATTCGGCAAAGTCTTGGTAGTCCTACCTATTTCTCTTTTGTCAGTTAAGTGGAAGACTACCTGGCGATAATCACCGGTCGCTTGGCCAAAAAAGAAAAACCTATCAAATCTTACGGTATTTGTTAGAGTCCTATCCCCCTACAGGGGGGATAAAGATGCCACGTGACTTACGGGGCAACCTCCTATGTCACAAGACAAGGAGCAGCTACCGCAAAATGCCATCCGCCATCAATCCAAGAGACACAACGCGTTGTTTAGCATTCGTGACTTTAGCCAAACGCATGTTTCATTTCGAGAAGTCTACCAGAATGAAGGAGAAATGGTTTGCACTCTTTCTTTCCAATATCAGGTTTAAGCTTGGCATGTATACATAACTCGAAGAGACGAGCAAGATTTGCGTGAGAATAGTCGAAGGCATCCAGATACCCCATCAACTGGACCACAGCGGCGCATACCACCAGTATGTGAAATATCGAATGGGAGCCCCATAGGTCGAATTTGCCAGGATATCGCCTTTCGAGAAACCTGGTCTTTAGAAACACATGTGTTAGGGTCAATTTTTCTCGTGTGCGAAACTGGAAGTCTTACTGCATAAAATGCAGTCCCAAATAGAAGGCAGCCTGCTTTTGCCAGAGTATAGGGAAAGGCTTTTCTCATCATCTGCGACATGCCGGACACATTGAGCCCCTGGATCAAGGGCGCAACGCCAGACAAGCCAGTCGCTACGAACATGAATGCTCTGAAGAGGCGATACTTTCGGCGCCCTAGAACGTGGGATGCATTGTCATGAAGATGGTCAACGTTCCGAAACCCCCAATCTATCAACCGAGGAAAGACGAGTGTTAGACTCAAGTACCAGGTCTAAAACGAGAAAAACACAAAACTTTGCACATGAAAATTCACTAACCCGAGACCAGTAGAGATTGCGTGGCAACGGTTCGCGCCAGAAAACTATGTATATTCCCCAAGACAAGGTCGCCCAGTATGAAGATCACTACACCAAGTATGTCTAGTCGCAGGCAAAAATGTTCCACGTACTAGGAGTGGTTCATCAAGGTATGGTACGTCGCCGACAACGAAAGGCACATGCCGGCCGTCAACATGTAGATGGAGAAAACAATGAAATCGGCGCTAGTAACCCCGGAGTATCTGCTGGTAAGGTACTGCTGGATATGCCACTCGCCTAGCAGGAAGGAAACGGCCGGGATGAGGTGGGAATAGATGGTGACCGACTCGTTGTGAATATACGACCAGTTGCAGAACGAAGCGTGAGCCGAGCCTGAGATTGGCCGATAGCCATGGAGAATCCACTGGTTGGATTCACGTCGGAACCATTCCGGCATCTCATCGAACGTGAGAAGAACTGGGCGTCCCTCCTTGCCGGCTTTGGATGCAGTGTCATTAATGAATCCAATTCCCTGCCCTCTGTGCGTCTCTAACGGCGGCGGGGGCGGAACTCTAAGACGGGGAGCGGATGCCATTTGCTGTCGTGCCTAATGATCCGAATTTTGAGAGTAAGTGGAAATGTATGATGAGGAAAGATGTTTCCGTCTTGCTTTATTTTTTGGACTACTACCCTTTTCTTCAGCTGTTCTTCCGAAGCGCCAGCCTTGCTGCAATAGTTATTAATAACCGCAGGCTTTCATTAGGTTGTTCAAGCCAAGGTGACGGTGCTCCATTACCACATTTCCGATAAATCGATTTTAATTTTCCACAAATCATGCTTTGCTCTACCAGTCATCTTGTACGTAGTATAACTTCGGTCTACGTATCAAGTCAGTTAAGTCCACTCAGTTGCAGGCAGGTTAGTTCGGTCAGTAAGTTAACCAGGTTAATCAGGTTAATTAAGGCAGGTTTAATCAAGTTAACCGAGTCTAGTGAGATGAGCTAAATACGTAGCAGTAACTCGAGTATCAAGAGTGCCGGATTATGTTCTCTGCGTAGTAGAAATTATGAATCCTTGCAAAAGCTTGCACCAGTGGAATTTCCTCGCTATTTATACTTGCTTTATTCTTCGATTTTCCTCTGGTGGCGCGTTTGGTTATACCACATACGAGCTCTTCAGCTCGGATTACGTGGAAATATCGCTATATTTCTTGCACGTTACATCTAGATAAGCTGCAGAGGCTTACTCGCAGTGTCTATCTACATCAAATAAGAAAAATACTATATTATAGGATCAGTACAGTCTGGATCAAACTAAACTGGCGATCGCCAGACTACATAGGTGTTTTACAAAAAGAAGCCCAGTCTGTATCAGTCCGAGGTACCTGCTCACTACAAAGTACAAGACAGACTAACAAAACCGAAACAGATAACGAAGTCCAACCGTGAATGCCTTACGCATGTCCCTCTGATCATCTCAGTTCAAACACACGATCTGCAATGTCCATGTAGAATTTCTTCCGCAAAGCCTCGCCGTCCATCATCCCATGCACATAGCTTTCCCCGATGAAATCGTAGTAGCATTCAGGGCTCTCCTCTTCGGCCTTTTGTTTGTTTTTCTGAAAAGCTGTCATCTTTCTTTCTAGTTGTTGAGGTCCTGGGGGAGAACGCGTTCCTTCCTTATGTCTCCCGTTTACTTTTTCCTCCCCTTGACTTTGTCTAAAGCCATTTATGGCACGTTGCTCATCGAGTCCTAAAGCCTTGCCCTTGCCCTTGCCCTTGTCTTCTTGGCGCTTGAGAGTTTCATCCTCCTCCTCGTCCCCGCTGTCTATAGTATCTAAGGGCGTTTCCCGCGAGTGACTAGAGTCACCCGAACAACCCCCCGAGCCCTCCTCTTGTGCATTTTTTGAGTTTTTCATGTTGTGTTTAAGCGCCTCCTCCGCCATGGCTTTCGCTTCCATCATCTCGCCCCACTCCCTTTTTTCTTCGTATTGCTTCCTTTTGGGCGCATAACTGGCTTTACGCACGCAATTCTGCTCCCATTTTTGAATGAGAGCCTTAAGATGTTCAACTCTGTCCTCCAAGGCCTCGTTCTCCATATCTTTTCCCATCTTTTTATGCATCCGTAGGATTACCGGAACTGTGCAGCCGTACAGAATACAGACTTTGTCACCCTTTTGTACGCTGTCAGGGGCGAGTCCTAGCGTGCCACGAGTAGTCTTGAAGAGGCGGCGGCCCCAGATCACGGACTGAACTCGCCTGCAGTACTCAGCGACAATAGAATTCCGCTCATGATCGATCAAAGCCGAGGTATTCACGCTGTTGCTGGCTATTCCACCTTTATGTACGGACTCTTTGCAAGCTCTTGCGTAATAATAGGGGGGGTTACGATTATCGCGGCCCCTGTCTCCTACAAGGGTCCTCCAAAATTTGTCCGGTGGATCAACAGAATATGGAACCTCCCACCCTGCCAAGTCAAGCCATGCCTTGGGTATGTTACCTCCCTGGGAAGCATCTTTCACTATGTCGACCTCGTCCAATTCGAATCCGGTCACGTACAGACTGTAATGTCCAAGCTGAGGTCGTCTCTTGAATTTCAGAAACTTGAGATCCATTGGTCTTGTCTGTGCGGCGCTGTAGTTCCTGTGGCCGTCTTGTGGGTGACCGACTAGTGGATCCGCTGCCGCTCGGCCTGTTTTGTATATTGACTGGCCGGGGTGGTGATAAAGAGTGAACGGGGCTTTTGAGGCTCGATTCACCCACGAAGGTAGGTGTAACAGCCTATTCTCCTTTTCGTGCAAGTCGTCCTTTTCGGCTACGCTTTCCACGTTGTCATCTGCGTCCGTATCTCTGCTCCCATCCTTGTCTCGTTTCCCCGGGAAGTATTTGGACTTTATGTTGTCCCAACCTGCTGGTATCTTCCATTCAGAATGGTTTTCCTTCCATTTTCCCTCAATCGTGTCGTTGACATACTCTTCCATGGTGCGGTTGTCGTTGACCAGATTTTTTGTATAATTTATTTGCCACTTCAACTTCGCTTTCTTCCCTTGCATGTGTTCACTTGTTGGGGTGGCGTTATTGACCTGGCTGTATGTTGCTTCGCGCATTCTCCATGGGTCCTTTCTTTCTGGAAAGATTCGGTGCTTCTTGCCTGCCGAATCCTTGGAGTTTAAATGGATTCGAATCGACTTTCCAGGGTGTGGATCCAACGCCCATGGACGGCACAAAATGTCTAAAGCTTGTACTGGGTCAAGTTTATGCTTGCGGTGAATACAAAACTCGACGAAATCTCTGCAGACGTCTGCGTAGGGTCTGTTATAGTCGACGACGAAAGGCTTCTCCTCGAGAAAAGCATCTAGCAGTGATATGGTTAGGGATGATCCGTCCCGGTCCTTGAAGCCTGACCTGTACGCAAAAGGTGACGCGTCCCTGGCAATAGCTAGTAGAGAATAGACGACATCTCTCGGCTCGGTGGCCTTGAAAATGAACATGGTCGATACAAGGTACTCGAGACTAAGTAGGCTTCTCCGATCTAGAGGGTCAATTGGTTTGGCTCCAAGAAGCTTCTTCTTGAGTTGTTCTTTGTCCTGCGTCGAATCTCCCTCAGTCTTCTTGAGATCTTCATCTCCAGATATATCCGCCGGATCGTCCTTCATTAGAGTTCTCTGAGCGCGAAAGACCCTCCCCGTTGCTTGCACAAGAAGGCTAGCGCCAAGTTCTGACACATGTTCAAACCAATTCGGAATATGGCGGAACTTTTCATCTTTCTGCATGATCTCAGACAGGCGATGAGAAGCAGTTTCGACTTCTACGAACAGTTCGACAGCAACCGCAAACTCTTTCCATGGTATGGAGTCCGGCCCGCAGTAGAGGCGAGCTTTGGTAGCTAAGGCGATCTCCTGAACCACCCAGCGCCGCGAGAACCAGTCTCGTTGCATCAGCATCATGAGTGCCTGCCACTTTTCTGTATAACGCTTATCAGAACATATAGTGTCGAAGTTTTTAAGCTCCATAATTTCCTGGCGAATGAAGTCGATAGCTGTCTTGCTCTCGTCGGTATCTTCTCCAAGCCAAATACAGACCTCCTTGGCTCTGGTATACACTCTCGCCATCATTTGTACTTGGTGGTTCCGCTCTTCAAAGTCGTCCTGATTAATGCAGATAGCGTCGATCCAGAGTGTCCTTGTCTGATGCGGTAGCCGGAGGTACTTTAATGCCAGCGCCAATTCTCTCCTGACCCTTTTCTTGTATGTCTTGCCATTCTCCTCTATCTTCACAGCGTAATCTGCGGGCTCTGGGCCCCAGCACCATGATAGAGCTTCATACTCTATCCTCTTCGATTCCACTTTTTCCAACTCCGCCATGAGGTCTGGGTCCATTTCCTCCTCGCCGTTGAGCTCTTTTTTATCAGACGACTTTGCTGCATCTGCGTACTTTTTACCGCTCCTCGCCTCCTCCTCCTCTCCCCCCAACATACCCTCTCCGCCATCCAGCCTAGTGGGAATATGGAAACTGTTTTGATAGTCCGCTTGAATGAGTTCGCAAAATATCTCTGATCCGTAGGTATTTCCACTGCGGAGTTGTAGAAGGCGAATCCTCTTTTCAGAGCTTATAAGCTTCTTGTAGGTATACTCAGGTACTCTACTCAATTCCTCGCTGTCAAATCGCTGTACCTCTGATCGTTGGGGCCTAGTCTGCTGCGTTGTACCCGTGACTGGCATAAGCCAGAATTCCCTATCTCCGAGTTTGAGTGTTTGAGGGGGTTTAATCCCTATAGGACTGGGTATTATCTCCATACTCGATGCCTGTTCCCTCAGTAGTGAATACAAATACAATCACACCAAGCAGCGGTAAAGTTAAGAAGTAGTGGGGATGATTTGATGTGCTCTTGAGTATGAGGAATGATGTTGGAAAGTTGGATTCATACTTAAGATATTGACTGAGCAGGGCTCTTGGTGATTTATAATGCTGGGCTCTATTAGCCCCTAGCACCCCTTTCTCCAGCCGCATATGTTTCTGTAGCCAGCCCCAGGCCACATTTACACTTCCGCTCACCTTTTGCCATCAATGCAACGTGATGGTATGTACGCATCTCGTACCAAACGCCATGGGTCGTGCCAGCAAGCCCTAGAAAGATATGATTGAACTTCTCGACGCTCGCCGTCTTGTGGCGTCGGGAGGCTTTTTGTGTTATGGATTTGATTGGAAGGTTTGGAGAGAATGCAACCCCCAAATGCAAATAGCTCGAGACATATTGACTTCATTAGCGCATAGCAAAAGAAAGGAAGATCAACTAGATACCCGTGTATCGAGGATGGAAATCATGACATCTAGGTGATCAGGTAGTTCCCCCCTTGCTACTATGGCTCGCTCGCTCGCTCGCTCTCTTGATGATGAAACTATTGATGTTAACTTCCGCCCCTTGCCATTTCTTCATCGAGCAATAGCGGGATAACCTGATTAGGTTGTTGAACGTAGAGCCTGGTATACTCTATAGGCATCTGTTGGCGCATAACCCCGCTTCTTAAGTATCTGGTAGTGAAGGCTGTCCCGGCCTACGTGCTGTATGCGAACGACTGAGCCTTATCTTCAGCTTGCGCCGTTTGTGGAAATGCAGCCCACTGGCGCCTCCAAAGCCCCTGCATTTTTAGCGAGCGCTTAAATAAAATAAAGGGTTAAATTAGATCAGAGCCTGCTTAAACGCTGAAGCAAGCCTCGATACTAGGTATAAAAAAATCAGTTACAGCGCCGTGATCTTGGGGTTGGTTCCCGGTGCTCAGCCAAACGACAAGGAAACCTGGGTTCTTGGGCTAAAATTAGCTACACTTGGATCAAAAACAGCCCCCTAGTCGTAGTAGGATTTAGTTGCCGGCGATCGTCGTATACAGCCTCGAATCTCTCCCGGAGACACTAGAATATTTTACGATGTGAGTGGAGAAAACTGTATTGGGCAGCGGCGCGTGGATGAGGCGATCCCGTCTGGTCTCGTAAAGTTACCATTGCACCGATTCTTGATTCGCTCGTACGTTATCAGATACCTCCTCTAAACGGCAGGACTTTCATACTGGTGATTCTAAGAACAATAAATTGTGGATAGTTTTTTTATGCAGCTACCCGGAAGTGCGAAATTGTTTGTAATTCATCAATGTTCTTCTCGCATCCTTGCCCGCTACTTGCGAACAAGGCTTTGTAGGACGGCACACTATCGTGAGAGCTATCATTAGTTGAGAGGCGCACGCGCGAGGTTGGCGGTTCGGAATTGGCAGGATCTAAGGGCTAGGATCTACGAGAATATCACTGACATACTTGTACATACCATCCCCGCCCATGTATCGAAGGGGATTCTTCTCTCCTTCAAGCTTTAGTCTTGCATAATACCTACACCACCAGCTATACTACCTCTTGTAATGTACCTGACCATGGATTGAAGCCAAGGCCTAGGGACGAATGGTAAATATATGGAGTGGCCGCCCCGTAGCTAATGTAACAGGTGGCGGTTGCCCTGCAAGACCTAGATATGTAACGATAGACCGGAGCGCTGCTTCAGTAATAATACTAAAGGCTGATCCAAACTGAAAGCACAATTAGCAATAGATCTGGGCCACCTGAAGACGTACTACCCGGTCACGTGCCACCCTGTCACATGCCACCCTAGTACACGCTACCCTGCGAGATAGCTTTACAAATAAATTGATATTATATATTTTAATAAATTTATTAAAAATAATAAAATTTAATTTAATATTTAAATTCATAAGTTATAAAATTTTGAAAATGCTCTTGATTATATAACTTTTTAATTTACCCCACTTTGTAAATATGTTGTTTCTGTTGTCTTTTTGTAGGTGCCATATTAATATATCTTATCCAAGTATATCCACTCATGCCGGTTGTCTGCACCTCATCATGAGTGTTAACCACATGGTAGCATAGCACCTTGTTTTCCTGTCGTCTTGAAACATCACATCCAGAGCCGGTGGCGATGCCCAAAAAACGCAAGCCATATGACCAGCTAATAGCCCCCCTTGCTGCTCCCTGTACTACCATAAATGACTCCTCCTAAGTCGGCGCGCTAGCTTCCCGTTGTGATTAAGCTCCCAGCTCCTCGACCAGCAACTCAAGATAGATATACAACCAGTCCACGAACAACACCAAACCACCACCTTCCTCACCCTCACCCCCCCACCCGCCAAAATGGCCAACCTCCCCTTCCAACACCCGGACCTCGCCATCCACCTAACCGACAGCGCCCTGACGCCCCTCATAACCTCGGCGCGCACGCAGGCGCACCTCGACGCCCTGACGACGCTCTCGCACACGGCGCTCAGCGCCCACGAGTCCGCGGCGCGCCTGGGCCTGGGCGCGCCGCAGCGCATCATGGTCGAGCGCGGCGACGACGGCCCCGTGCTCCTGCAGACCTTCCTCGGCCCGCCGCGCGCGGCACCCCCCGCCGCCGCCGCCGCCGCCGCCGCCACGCGCACGCCGTCCAGGCACGACTCGCCGCACGCCGGGACCCTGGGCGACGAGAACGGCGACGGCGTGGCCTCTGTCGCTACTACTGCGGCAACAGCAGCGCCGCCGGACCCGCGGTCTACGAACGGGGCGCAACAACAACAACAGTACCCGCGCCAACACCACGAAGGCGCCCTCGCCCTCGCCGCCAAGAACCGCGACGGTTCCAGCGCCGCCGCCGCCGCCGCCGCAGCAGCCGCACCCTCCACAACCACCACCACCACCACCACAACCACCGCCACAGCCGCGGCGTACCTCCGCGGCGGCGGCGGCAGCAGCAGCTACGAGGACCCCAGCTATCCCATATTCCTCGGCGACGAGGAGGACGAAGACGAAGACGACTCCTCCTCGAACCCCGACGCCCCGCCCATGCTGGTAGGCGTCGTGCTCGCGCCGCGCGCGGACCAGCACCTCGACGCGCGCCGCGCCGCCGTCCGCCTCGAGGCCGTGGCCCGCGAGATCCAGGCGCAGTGGAGCGACCCGCCCGGCCAGAGCCCCGCGCCCCGGGGCCGGGGGCGCGCCGGCGACGAGCACGCCGCCGTGGACTGAGCCGCGGGCCCTGTTGTGGAGTAGGAGTGTATATACATAAACGATGCGTAATCCGAGGAAGAAGGATAAGCAGGCCTGACGGAAACATCTACCAAGGAAGCATCCCGGCTACAGGGGGAGTCGGCGAGCGAGGAGGAAGTACCACGACCGACCTATTTTCCATCAACGAGGTTCGAACTCGTGCGGAATAAGCAACAAAGTTCAGGTCGTCGCTACAAGGCGAGGTCGTTTGGTCAGCTCAGGTATCATTGTTCAACGTAACGATGCTCATCATATCACTATGATGACGCGGAGTCGGAGCGAATAATTCAGGTTAATAAGTCGCTCATCACCACCTTCATACTAATGATGGTGGTACACCATAGACCTAGT
The DNA here is from genome assembly GCA_022495175.1 of Hypoxylon argillaceum. Lineage (NCBI taxonomy): Eukaryota > Fungi > Ascomycota > Sordariomycetes > Xylariales > Hypoxylaceae > Hypoxylon > Hypoxylon argillaceum. The sequence goes on along the minus strand of MU378265.1, from coordinate 15,428 downwards.
TAGACACTGTTGCTAAGAGGTCCTACCAATATACTACACATACAAACAAGCAATTTGCTGTTCAAAGAGTCGACCATTAAGTACCACACAGATATTATCATCGTACAATGGTGCATTCTTTCTACTTTGGCTCTTTAAAATTTGATTTATTTTAGCTCCTGTCTATAAAGCCGTAATCATACTATGGGCGGTATCGGTAAAGCCTCATCCAGTACGCATCACAGTTGGTATCTACATTACTATTCGCTCTTAAATAAGTTGCTGGAAAGCACGGTTGATAGGCGAGCGGATGTTAGGCACGTCCTTCCAGAAATCAATGGTAGCGACGGCACGCTTAGAGACGCCCTCGGGCGTGAACTCGAACTTCTGTTTATCGTTGTTAGCGCGTATACATGGAGAAGACTGGAGTAGTCAAACTTGCCTTGTAGACATCCTTGTAGGCACCAGAGGCACCGAACCGGTTAAGACCGAATTGCTCGTGAGTGTACCGCTCCCAGCCCATTGTGCTCATGACCTCGACAGATAGTGATGGGATGCCATCGGGAAGAACGCTGAGCCTGTACTCCTTGGGCTGTGAATCAAAGGCCTCGAAGCAAGGAATAGAGACAACACGGGCCTTGATGTTGTGCTTCTCAGCTAAGTACTTAACGGCGTCAATGCAAATGCAGATTTCGGAGCCGGTCGAGACGAGCGTAATCTGGGCACCCTCAACCTCGTGCAATACATAGCCACCCTTGATGGCCTTCTCGATTGTCGAGCCCTCAAGCTGAGGTAAGTTCTGTCGCGAGAGGGCAATGATGCTAGGTGTGTGTTTCGAAGTCAAGGCGACGTAGTATGCGGCCGAGGTCTCGTTGCCGTCAGCGGGGCGCCATACGAGGCAGTTAGGTAGAGCACGGAAGTGGGCTAGGGTCTCAATAGGCTGGTGAGTAGGACCATCCTCACCCAGACCAATAGAATCGTGGGTGGCAACCCAGATGAGACGCTCCTGGGACAGAGCAGATAGACGAACGGCACCAGCAGCATACGAGACAAAGTTCAAGAATGTACCTCCAAAGGGAAGAAGAGTGCCGTAAGCGCCGATACCGTTCATGATAGCACCCATAGCATGCTCACGCACACCGTAGCGGATGTAACGGCCAGCATAGGTACCCAGGCCAGTCGAGGGTGGCTGGAAGTCATTTGCGGACTTCCATCTGGTCAAGTTGGAGCCGGTCAAGTCAGCAGATCCACCGATAAGTTCGGGAAGAATGCCCTCGACCTTGGAGAGGACAGTCTCGGAGAGCTTTCTCGAAGCAATCGCAGGGTCGCTAGGAGTGTAAACCGGGAGATGCTTCTCCCATCCCTCAGGGAGATCTCTCTTTACTCGGCGAACGAGGTCGGCGGCCTCAGCCTTGTACTTGCTACCGTAGCTAGCAAACAGCTTGTTCCACTCTTCTTCCGCAGCGGCACCCTCAGCAGAGTGCTTGTGGTATAGATCGTAAACCTCCTGAGGAACGACGAAGCTCTCCTCGGGGTTGAAGCCAAACTTGGCCTTGAGCTGCTTAATGTCGTCGGCCTTGAGCGCGGCACCGTGTACACTGTGGGTACCCTGGTGTAGTGAGCCGAAACCAATGGTGGTCTTTAGCTTGATTAGTGTAGGCTTGTCCTTGACAGACTGAGCTTCCCGGAAAGCGGCCTCGATACCCTCGAGGTCATTGTCACCATCGTCGACAGCGATGACCTGCCAGCCGTAGGCTTCGTATCGCTTCACGACATCCTCGGTGAAGGCTACGTTGGTGTCGCCATCAATTGTGATATGGTTGTCATCCCAGACAGCGATGAGGTTGCCGAGCTGCAAGTGGCCGGCCAAGGAGCAAGCTTCGGAAGAAACACCCTCCATCAAGCATCCGTCGCCTAAGAAGCAGTATGTGTAGTTATCGATAATCTTGAAACCGTCCTTGTTGAAGCTGGCGGCGGTCTGAGCCTCAGCTATGGCAAGACCAACAGCGTTAGAGATACCCTGGCCTAGAGGACCGGTAGTGACCTCAACACCGGGGGTATCGTGGGACTCGGGATGGCCGGCAGTTATGCTGTCGACTGACTATCGTTCCAATTAGTCATTATTTGAATTGCTGTGATGAAATAATGGGGAAAACGCACTCTGAAGGCCTTGATGTCATCCAAAGTGAGGGCATATCCGAATAGGTGGAGAAGGGCATATTGAAGCATGCAGCCGTGACCGTTTCTAGGCGATTGTTAATCATGTCATAGGCATCACGATGTGTCCAACCAAACAGCGGTAACTTACGAGAGGACAAATCGATCGCGACCGACCCAATCGGGGTTCTTGGGGTTGAATCTCATGAACTTGTTAAAAAGGACGTGGGCAACAGGTGCCATGCCCCTAGAGCTATGTGAGCCATTCTGTCTGTCTGCGAGGGGAGCTTGAGGTAAGGAGCTTACATGGGCGCACCCGGGTGACCCGAGTTCGCATGGGCGGTAGCATCAACCTAGCAATCGTAATTCTGTTAGATAAACTTCTTCTCTTTTTTTGCTTTGGTGAGTGAGGCAGAAACGTATGCGCGAAAATCACGACGACTTCGCGATGGCGGGGCAACAAGCGAGCGAAGCAGGCAAGGTAGAAATCAGGGCGGGGGCGGGGTTCATTCTTACCGCAAGGGTGCGGATGGTGTTGATGGCAAGCCAATCAGTCTCTGTGTACCCCATGATTGAGAATGTGCTCAAGTAACCTCTTGTCTATGGCTAAAGCAAAGAAAAGAGAAGGGAGGGCGATGTATGTGTGTATGAGGGGAAAAGAAGAAAGAGAATCGGGGAGGATAGAAAAGTTGTTTCTACGTAACGAGAGACGGGGGATTGGCGTGGTGGGAGTCGGAAGGTGGGATACCTCTGTACCTACCTACCAGGTCAGGACAAGGACGCTTTTTCCTCTGACACGATTAGTGAGATCGTCAGGTGGGGTTGTTTCCAGTACAGGGACCAGAGAGGGACCTATTCCAGCAAAGTATGCAGCGAGCAAGAGCGGGCGACAGCTACGACCTACGCACGCATACCTCCACACTTACATACTGTACATACTATGTATGTATCTGCAAACTGCAAAGACAGGGTCCATACATTTCCTCAACAACTTTGACACCGGTCATTGCCACCGACCCAATCAACCAGTAAACTTGCACTGCACTACAGCATTTACGTCACGAACCCATATAATCTACCAACTTCGACGCCCCAAAACTCGGGTCATTCTATCTAGATGGATATTTTTCGCTCTCGTCTATCTACCCGTTACGTTGGCGTGTTGTTTCTAAGCAGATGATTCACTAATTAGTAACGTGACGGACGGTCTTAAACAAGATCCGAGTTTTTGTCTGTCAGCCCTGCTCAACAATGGCCGTTCCATGAGTAAGTAGCCTGCGTATGGACTTACTACAGATTCGACATATTTTAGTTTTTACCATGACGGGAGCCCTCGAAAGCGCTGGGCGAAAATTCCAAATCCCTGCGTTGTTTCTGTCCAATTCGTATAGGTCGATACATTCCACGAGAGGTTTTCCGTCAAAGAGCATTCTTAAAGCTCAGTCAGCACCTGACCAATGTTATCTTGTTCCAAAGCATATAAGTTGATTACGGGTCCACCACTAGCTATTTGATAGGTAGGCGCTTCGATGCCGCGCCGTATCTACGTTGGCAGTGGAAGGTGGCGGGAGGGCCGGGTTTCGCAGTACGTTACCGCTTACGCCCTGAAAGGAAATTTTACCGATGCGGCGACACCCAGTACAGTGCTGCCCGGCATATTTCCCTATGGCTTCGCGCCGGGTTACTATAATCCGAGTCACTGTAGCCACCAGACTACCTTGTACGACTCAGCCTTAAAGCTACTAGATAGGACGCGACTAAACTAGACCCTATAACGTACCCACGTGCTTGAAACGCTGACTCTGATGGAGAACAAATGGTCTAGTTCCTCTGTCTACTTGTATATATTCTTGTATGCTGTATTTTATTTAGCCTAATAATGATAGAGAAGCATATTTTCCAAATGCTATTCTTGGGACTCTTGGTAGGCAGAGGAGGAGGAGGCATTTATTTACCAACCGGCCGGTGTCGCTAACGACCTTGGGTCACGTTGGGGGTCACGCCAAGCAACTGCTTCACTATCTACATAGTAGGTACAAGATTCAACAACGTTACTAAGTTGGCGGTTAAATCAGCCCGACGAAGGTCAATAACGTGGGGTAATGAAGCAAGAGCGAAGGATCAATTCTCACCCTAATCATATCATAGCTTCGAAGGCATACTGATAGCTAGCGGGTAATAATAGCCGCACGAATAATACCCGTACCAACGTATCACATGTCTAATCTTGAAGTATTCTGCTTGTGGTTCTATTAAGAAAAGACCCCCTTGTCTTTTCACACTCCGAAGAATATGATTGCCGCGAGAAAATCGTCACTTCGTGACCCTAGCTAAAAGAATGCAACAACTTCTCCTTGGTGTCTCTCTGTCTTTCGATTATCAGCGGGATTTTCCTATCCTCCTAGTCGGGGAATTGAGCAAAATCTACCCCGCCAAGCTTCATTTCACAAAAGAGATGGGTAGGTAAAAGGGTCTGAAATTCTCTGCCGATTATGTCACGTATTTCTGTTGAATTGATACACTATGGCTGAACTTTTTAGTTACAATTTTAAATATTGATTTTGCATAGTAAAACTCACTCAAGGCAGGCTACTTAACTCTTCGTCTTGAGACAATGATCGGGAAAGAGGCTATTGAAAAGATATAGTCTATGAGAAGAATTCATTATTTTCCTTCATCGTAAGTATGGTAATAACTTTTATGCCATTCTCACGGAGTTAATTGGTGATATAAAGGATTTGAGTATGCTGTCATGACGTTCTTTCAATAGAAATCCACCGTGCTGCAAAGCTGTATTCACTAAAAAAATCTCCAACTCGGAAATTTTTGGGGACTTGAATAGATTCAATCTGAGTTAAAGACTGAAATATCGTAATTTTTTGATGCTATATACAGTCACGCAAAACAGCTGATAAGGATATACGTAATACAGTATTTTTCACAGAATATACAATGCCCAGTAAAAAACCGCCAGCACCCAGCAAATCGTCAAGAGGCGCAAACAAAACCGCGACAAACACATCACGCCCCACATCATCCAAACCCCCAAAACCAAGCTCGCAGGACACCCCGGCACAAAAAGCAGAAAAGTCCGAAGACGAAGAAGAGAGAAGACGCCAGCAGACCCTCCTGGACATCTTCAGCACCACGTTCCGCGAGGTGCTCGATGCGGAGGACTTCGCGGCCCAGCTGCAGGAGGTCAAGGCAGCGCTCTTCAACCGCGACTTCGAGGGCGCCTTTGCGCGCGAGGCCGCGCTAGATGTGTATGCGGCGCGATGGTCGCCTACGCGCGCGCTCTGCTATGGGCGGGTGCTGCGCGGGCTCGACTCGCATCTACAGGGCCTTCTGAGCGATAGTCCGGAGGCCGGTGCTAGTGTTGGTGTTGGTGTTCAGAGACGGGACGACGAGCGAGGGGCTGAGATTTCCCTTGCTCGAGATGAAAGCGCTGCCCTTGGGGATGGTACCCGGGATGCAGAGCCCGAGACGCAAGAGAAATCGGCGGAGACTACAGAGCGAGGAGATGCCGAAAGAGGAGAAAATACCAAGATCCTCAAGATCCTCGCCATAGGCGGCGCAGCAGCCGAGATCGTCGCCTTCGCAGACTACATATCAACCCAAAACACCCGCGCAGAGATAACCCTCCTCGACATCGGCCCCTGGGCCACCATCGTGCACAAGCTCCAAACAGCCCTAACAACCGCACCCCCCCTATCGCGCTACGCAAGCGCCCACGCGCGCTTAGCCAACAAAGCCCTCGTCGCCCCCTCACACCTCCATTCCACCTTCGTGCAAACAGACATCCTCTCCCTCGCCCCCTCGGAGCTCGCGCAGTTCCTCGCAGTTCCAGAGAATGAGAGCAGCGGCAACAGCACCCCGGTCCTAGTCACGCTCCTCTTCACGCTCAACGAGCTCTACACAACGAGCGGCACGCAGCGCACGACCGCCTTCCTCCGCGTCCTCGCCGCCCGCGCCGCGCCGGGGACGCTTCTCCTCGTGGTCGACAGCCCGGGGAGTTATGCGGAGGCGGCGGTGGGGCGAGACGCGAGGCGGTATCCGATGCAGTGGCTGCTCGAGCACACGCTCTTGCTCGAAGCCCCCGCGAGGCGGAAGGCCAGCCGGGAGGACAGCAACAACAACACGACCAAGAACGGTAAGTTGGAGGACCGAGGCCCGGGCAGCGGGGCCCAGCAGCAGAAGACGTCGTGGGAGAAGACGTCGTGGGAGAAGGTGGAGTCGCACGACTCCGTGTGGTTCCGCGTCGCCGAGGGCCTGCGGTACCCGATCCCGCTGGAGAATATGCGGTATCAGATGCATTTGTATCGTGCGCGCCGGGCGGATGAGGGACCTGGGTCCCCGGCTACTTAGATGGCTATATAGGAATATATATATAACTAGGCACCTAACAATCTGTGACCTCGCATTTCCGTGGACTTTGCTTCCGCGTATTTGTATGCGTCTTTACTTGTGATATGAATATGCTGTTGCTACAGTATGCTAGGTCCATAAGTAGCGAAAATGACACATTTAATATCACATTAAACACTCTAGAAATCTATTGTTTATGCAACGTCAAGTTTCCACCAACGTCCCTATAAACCTCTAGCAACCTAACCCATCACGATCGGCTGATAATGATCACAAGCCCCATCTCTCAGATACAATAAGAAACATCTTGATATCTTATACTATACCCCCTCTATCCTCCCACTCCCACCTCCCACCAATCTATAAATACCTAAATCAAGCCCAGACCAATTTCTTAATAGTATGCCCCAACTGCTCGAACAGCCCCGTAGTCCTCTTCGCCTCCTCTAGAGAAATAATATCGCCTCTATAAATCAACCCGCGTCCGCTCTCGCCATCTCCATCTCCACCCCCACCACTGTCGCTCGGTCCCGTATCCGGCGGAGGCGGCCGCCCAGCGAGCACAAGCCGCTCGATCTCGGCAGCGATAACATTGACCTGCTCGACCTCCGTCATGCGGGGAACACCCTGCGCCTCGGAGATAGCCGTGTGCGCATACGGCGCCTTTAGCGCACAGACCTTGCGCCGCGGCCTTGCCGCTGGCGCCTGCTTCCCCGTGATGGAGCCTAGGATGCCGGCGGAGGCCGGGGGGTTTGTGGCGGCGGCAGCGGCTTGGCCCGGGAGGCTGGACAGCGAGCGGGTATTGGTGCGCTTAACGTCTGTGTGCCCGGGCTCGTACGTGACGACGAGCCCTACATTCCGCGCGCCGTCGGCCTGTGCCGGCGAGATCGTCGACGTAATATACGTGCCGACCTTGATCTCAACGACATGCGCGAGGTCTACGCGCTCGAAGGACGAGACCTTGTCCAGTTTCCAGTCGAAGCGGCAGAGGTACAACGCTGTGTCCGTGAGCAGGAGGACCACCTCTTCGAACAGCGAGGCCTTGACCGTGTCTGAAATCTGCGGGCTCAGGAGCGTCCAGCCGCCGATGAAGTCCTCCTTGTCGTCTTCTATGGCGATCTTTTGCGAGGTCTCGATGGCGAGCTCGCGCATTCGCGACATGGATACCCCGGGGTCTTTGGTCATCATGTTCGTCTCGAATTCGTCGAATACTAAAGAAGTCACATTGCCAAGGAAAAAGTCGATGGCAGCTTGGCTGAAATAGTCGTTCACCATTCTAGCACGCTATTAGTACCTCATGAAAATCACGACACATACATGTTCAAATTACTCACCCGTTATAAAATCGTGTCAGCGAAAGACCTAAGTCATTAACCATACCTCGATAGTCTCTCTTCCTTGTCCTAGTATAATCGCCTTTCATCGCTGCCGTTGAAGCATCTGTAAACACGGTTTAATCAGTAGCCGTACAATTTATAAGTCATGTGTAACATTTAAAATAGCCTTAAATTTCCAGAAGATTGAGCGAGAGGATAACCTACACTGCTTAGAAATAGCATCGCCATTGTCAGCCCACAGAGTATTAAACCAAGAATCTTCCTGGTTGACCTGAGCCAACGTATCAAACCCTTCCTCCTTGAGCTGTAAATCGAGCATGAATTTCCCAAATGAACTCTGGCAAACATTCGTACGGTCCAAGCAGTCCATGCAATTGGTTCTCAAAACCCCGGTTTGCTTGCTGCTCACTTGACCATTCAATTCCACTGTGCTCCCAGTCTCCTCGATCTTCTTGCCAAGAATATCCAGAAGCTGGCTGACATTTTCAAATTTCATCCCACGGCAAGCTGAATGGAAGTCAAACCACTCAAAGTCTAGGAGTTGGGTTCTCTCAGCCCTGTCTTTGTTGTATTGCTCAACGTTTTTTTGGTATTCATTTCCAACAATAGATTCAACCCCATGGCGCTCAACGAGGTTTACAAGCTGCATGGAACCATACTTTTCGTACATCCGATTGAAGTGCTTCGAAAAGGCACGGAAGTTGGCTTCTGGAGAATGTTGGAGTACTGGTATAGGCTTTAACGAGTAAGGTGATTGGGTAAAGAAGACGGGTATACTGCCTCGGACCTGTACGAAAGAGTAGATTTTAGACGAAGGTTCCCAAGAAGAGCTCGATAGTATCTGCTCTGTCTCGACAGAATTGGCTGCGAACCCTTCATCATCAATTCCCCGGCGTAGGTAGCGCAGGCCTGCTCGTTTAACAGACCTTCGTGATACCACAGTGATGAGATACTTCTTTTCTGAGGGGCGGAGCTCAATAGAAGCTCGTTCTTGTGGCGGCGATCCAGGTACAGACTCCGTCATATCATCCATTTCCATAGAATCTAACTGGGAATCAACCTGAGGTGGGTGCCGATCAACGATAAACGATCGTTGGCCAACAAAACCCTGCATTATAGGCAATAAGAGCGATTCCTCATTTAATGCTGAAAAGGGTTTTAGTAAGCTTTGGTTCCAAAAGAACGTAGGATCTACTACTCTGTGCAAAGGCGTAGGGGATGTCGTGGCAATTCGATTAGCGATACTTCTCGTAAGGTCTATATCGTAAGAGAAGAAAAAGCTCTTCGAGGTTCCGAACCAGATATGTGTCATGCGTAGCAACTTGGGACTGAGGCCCTCGCCAGCTGTTGAGCTAGGCGGCGCGTCAGCATTTTCCTGTATCACTGTCTTACTCAGCTCTTTATCGTCATTCTCTTTCTTGCTGTGGTCTACTTCCTCATCTTCACGTTCACCTGCGGTGGCCGCTCCAACACCGCCTAGCCCGAGGTTTTGGCGACGGTTTGCCATCCACACTTTATTGCTGAACCATTTCTGGGCGAAGCGGCCGTAGCTACCGTTTTTCTTAAATACATCCTGCGCAATTCCTCTCGGTTCTCCTTGCTCTCTGGCTTGCAACACCTCGCGATCGCTCTGTGCGCCGGGGTCATCAGCGTCCTCGGCGCCCGTAGCAACAGGCACTGCTTCAACTTCACTCTCAGTATCCGAGGCTTCTTCGGACAGTTTCTCAGCGGAAGCACGATTTAATTTGAGGGCTGTATGGCCTATCGCGGTTTCGGCTTCGCTCTGACTCGTACACGGCGTAACTGCAACATCTGTGACGACATAGACGGGATAGCCGCGAATCTGAGCAACCTGTTGTCGCCCGGTAATTGTAATGAGATAGCTAAGGCGAGCGACAGTGAATAGTCCTAAAACATAGGAAAAGCAGTGAGAGTTAGTGATTGGGACTTGCTGGTGGCATGAGAAGTGCTACTAGGGCTAAGCTCATGCTTCTCCGGCTTGCGAGCCACCCAGGTGGAGGCACACACCTATGATGCCAAAAGCCTCGAAGGATAAATTTGGCGGCGTAGAATCCGGTGTTGTTGTCGTCGCTTGGTCTCGCGACACTGAGGTCACTGCCGCATCGCCATATTTAATCTTGACAGGAGCAGGGACTCTCGTCTGTCCCTTATTGGCTAATGGCTGGATTAAAAGACCGTCGACGGCGGCACAGATCAAAAGCTTCCGAGCCAGGCCTGGCATTCTATTTAAAACAAACGAGGTATTATATTCCTAACACTGAACACTTTGGTGGGGTAGACGATCATGGCACGATGTGAGGGTCCATAGACGGGCGTGGATAGATATCCCGCGACTCTACTATTTGAAGTCGTAGCAAAGGAAATGAGTGCAATGGCAGATGGCTTCGCTCCAGAATCAAACGAGTCAATCAATGGCACTCGTCTCTCAATATTATAGCTGGGCGACTGCTCGACAAAGATGAGACCTAAGGCACGTGTTTGCAGATGTTAGGCTGCCTACAGGCCATTGGTTACAATGAGACTGTAGATCATCCGACCATACATGGCTTGATAACTAACTAGAAACAGTAATTAGTGGGTAAGTACTTACTTCAGTTGTTATATAATAGTTTATACTAAGTGATCTTTTTATTTATATATTATAGAATAAGCTAGATTTAATTAAAATAAGTAAAAAATATATATTTATTTTATAAAATAAAAAATATATATTTGTTTTATAAAAAAAAAAGTATATTAGTTTTCTTTTAAATTAATTAAATAATATTTTATAATTTTTTTAGTTAAATAAAATTTTGAAAAAATATTACTAGTTTTTTTTTTTTTATTTTTTTTATAACTTTTTTTTGCTTTTTTTTTTTTTTTTTTTACTTTTTTCGCTAGTTTTATTTATTAAGTTTTTATATTATATTTAATTCAAATATTTAAATTTTATACTTTTTTTTAAAATATTATATAAATTTTAAAATTATATTTAATAAGTATTTATTTTATTTATTATAGCAATAGTAGTTTTATTAACAAAAAACTAGCTTAATAAATTTAATTATTAAAAAATAATAAATATATAAATTTAAATAATTTATTTAATAAATATTTTATATAACTAATTATTATTAATTTAAATATTAATAATATTTTTAACTATTGTTACAACTAGTAAATTTATTTATATTTAAATATAAAGTATAAAAATTTAGTAGTTTTATTTATTAAATATTTGTTAATTTATTTATAAAAATATTTAATTATTGTTTTTTTAAATGAATATTTTTGCTAATTTATAATAAATTAAAATAAAAAAAGCAACAATATTTTATATAAATTTAAAATAAATGTTTTTTTTAAGATTTTATTTATTAAATATTTATATTAACTTTATAAAAAAACTTTTATATAACTAGCAAAAATAATTTTATTTATTATATTAAAAATTATAAAATTAATAAAATAAATATTACAGTTTAATTATTAATAAATAAACTAAATATAATAAATTAGCTAAATATATATAATAAATTTAAAATTTAATAGTATATTTATTAAATATTTACTTTAATATAAAATATTAATATGTTATAATATAATAGTTAATTAATTCTGTTAATTATAATATTTGTTAAACTTTAAAAAAAGTTCTACGTTTTTTTTTTAACAGTTTAAAAAAAAATTTTTAAAAAAATTTTTTAAGATTTTGTTTTAACAAAAAAATTATAAATAATTTTAAATAATATATTTTCTAAATATTTATATTAATTTAATTTAAATTAGTTTAATTTAATTAAAATATATAATTTTATTAAAACTTTATAAGTTTATAAAAATTATTAAACTATAAATAAAAAAAACTATAAAAAATTAAATTGTTTATTTAATAAATATTTGTTAATTTTTTTTTTAAATTATATTTATATTTATAACAAATAATATTTAATATAAATAAAATTTAAAACAAATTTTTGTAAAACTTATAAAAAACAATATTAAAAAAATTTTAAAATATAGAAAAATTTAGTTTTTATTAATAATTAATTTAAATAATATAATAAAACAATATAAAAAGCAGTTATATTTTTAACAAATATTTAATTTTTTTTTTTAATAGTTAATAAAAATTGTTGAAATAGCAGTGTTAGTTGCAGTTAGTATATATTTAGATTTTTTTTGTACAACTTGCTACTTGCTTACTAAGTAATCGGTTGTACTTTGTTACATATAACGTTAGCGAGCTGCTAACAAACTTATATAACTTTTATATATATGTTATATATACAAAGATTTTTTTTTAGATATAAAAACAATAATAGTATTATATAATTATAATATTATATTTTGCTTTAGTTTTGCTATATATAATTGATTGTATAAAACTAAATTAATATTGATTAATAGTTATATTAGCTCTTTTTATTTGATAATAATATATTACAAATTAATAAAATTTAAAAACAAAAGTTAACTAGAATAACTTTTAAATTTTGATTATACAAACGTATTTTTTTTAACTTAATAAAAAATGTTTACTTTTATATCATGTTTTAAGTTTATTTTTATATGTATATACTTTTTTTTATTTAGTAAAAAACGCATATATTATTATATATAAAAAAAAATCAAGTTTTTTATTATATAAACGTACTTTTTTTAATTTAACAAGAAACGTTTTTATATAAAAAAAGCAATAGCAAACAATATTATTATTTAAAAAATTTTTATTATTTATATTTAATTATATAAATATATTTTTTTTTATTTAGTAAAAGATATATATATAAAAGTAAATAAATAGCTTGCATTTTTTATTTAAATAACTTTATTATATATACAAATTAAAACAATAACTTTTAGATATAATAATGTTTTAACAGCTTTAATAAAAAACTAAATAAAAAGCTACTTATATTTATAACTTTTTGTATAATAAACTTGCTAAATATTTTAATATTAACATTATAACTATATAAAAATATATTATTACAAAGTATTAAAATAAACTTATCGACATTTTTACTGCTATAAAACAACATTTTTTTATTTATTTTATATATTAAATAGTAAAATATAAACATTTAAAATATATTAATTAAAATTTTTTAAAAATATATAAAAAAAATTTTAAAAGTTGAATATAATATTAGTTCGATTAAATTAATTATATATTATATTATAACTTAGTTAACATTTTAAAAATAAAAAAAATTGTTTTTATAAAAATAAAAAATTATATAAACAAAAACAAAATAATATAACTAGTTAAAATTTTGTAAAACTATTATAGTTTATAATAACTTAAGTATTTAAAAGAACTATTAATTTTATAAGTATAGTTTAAAACTTTTGTACAATTACTTTTTATAAAAACTAGAATGCTAATAATATATACTTTTAAAATAGCGACTTTTTTTTTTATTGTTTATTAGATATTTTTTGCTAAATAATTTTTAGTTTAACTAAAAATTGTATAAATAAAAGAAAACTTGTAAAATGTTTACTTTTAAGTTTTATAATCAACTATACAACTTATTATTAAGAAATAGCTATATAAACAATATAAATCGCTAATATTTTAAATAAATTATTAATTTAACTTTTTATTTATTTATAAATATTTTGTTTGTTATATTTTTTTAGTTATTTTTATTTTATATTTAAATTATTATATAATTTTAAATTTAGTACTTTTAAGTATTTATTTAGATTTATTTTTTACAAAAATTGTATAAAATAAGATTATTTTATTAAAAAAGTATACAGTATTTTAAAAAACTTAGAAAAAAAAACGTAATTACTTTAGTAAGTTGTACAACTTTTTATATAATAAAGCTAAATTATTTATTAACGTTTATAAACAATTAAGTATTTTAAACAATTAATATTATATAGTATTTTTTTATATTTTAAAAAGTTGTATAGAAAACTTTTTTATATATAATATTAAACTAAACAAAACTTAATATAAAATATATTATATAATAAATATATATTTTAATATAAATATAAACTATAGTTAATATTAAACTAATTAAATTACTATTACTTTTATATAAATAAAATAAAAAAATTTTAAAAAAGCTTTATATAAAATATTAAAACTAATAATTAATAAGCTGTTAAAAGTTTAATGAACTTTAAGTACTAGTTATTAAAACAAAGTCTAATTAAATATAACTGTTGTATAAATATGCTATAAAATATTTAAATTAATAATAGTTTTAATATTTTAAAAGCTAATTTATAAAGCGTTTTTTGCTAACTTTTATATATGTTTTTGCATTTTAAACAACAATTAAACAGTTGTTTTATAAAGTATTTATTTAATAAACAAAAAGTATAATTTTAACTATATAAAAAATTAAAAATTTAATAAATATTAAAAAAATTTATAAATTAAATATAACTAAATTAATTATATAAAAAAAAAGTGCTTTATATATAATAAAAAAAATTATTAATTTATTAACTATATTTTATAAAAATGCTTTTGTATTAAAAACTAATATTTTAATTTGTATAAAATAATTTATAATAAATTATTTATTTTAAACAAGTTTTTTTAATATTTAACTGCAACTAAAAATTATTTAAACTTAAACAAAAAAAAATTTAATATTAATATTAAATCTGTTAAAAAAGCGACGTAGTTTTTAATAAACAATGCTTATTTTTATTGTATAACTAGCAAAAATATTTAGTTATATAATAAAACTATATTAGCTAACTAGTTTATTTTTAGCTTTTAATATTATATAAAATATTAAAAAAAACTATAAAATATAAAAGTTTTTAATTATTTTATAATAAAAAAAATATAACTAAAAGTTTATTTAAAGTTAAATTTTTGTATAAAAGTAAATTAAAGCTTTAAAAATATATATATTAAGTTTAATATAAATAACATTATTATATTAATAAATATTGTATAAATAAAAAATGCACTAAATATTATTATATATTATATTTTGAATATTTTAACTTTATTTTTATTTTTGCTAAAAAACACTAATAAAATAAGTATATACTTTAATAATACTAAAAATATTATTATATAAAAAAATAAAAATATAATTTTTATTGTTTACAAATAAAAATATTTATTTTTTAATATTAGCTTATATAAAACTAATATATATTTTATTAAAATTAAACTATACTAGTTGTACTGTTGTTTTAAATACTTTTATATAAAAAAACTATATAAAATGTTAATTTAAGCTAGCTATAATATTAATTAATTTATTTTGAAAAAAATTTAAAAGTTCTGTTATTATTGTTAATTATATAACTAAGCTTTAAAACAGTTTAAATTTATAATTAAAAACAATTGCAATTTTAATTATAAAGTAGTAATTAATATTATATAAATAAGTAGTAAATAAATATTATATATAATTAATGCAGCAATATTGTTTTAAGTTGTAACATTTTTTTATATAATAAATATAAAAAATATATAAAAAGTATTTTATAAGTGCTAAATTAATATATATTAAAACTTTTTAAATTATATTATATATAATTTAAATATAAACTTTTTGTTTAAAAAGTTTTAAAACTAAGTTAAAATAATAA